>PVKM010013228.1:0-30561 GCA_004027735.1 Carollia perspicillata
CAAAAGATCTGCTTGTAATACTAGAATCACTGTTATGAAATTAAGAATTATCAGAACAGAAAGGGTTATGATTCCGAGAGTTAAAACAATGATCAAAAATAGTGTGGGGCACTTCATGCCACGTCCACTAGGCCGGAAACTGCTTCCTTGAAGACTTACACCTTCCCATCTGACCTTGTCATGAAGGGAGGCTGGCCATAGACGTAGCATACCTACAAAGGAGTTTCCATAAGACTATCAGCTGATTTCTCAAAAGAAACCTTGCAGGCAAGAAGGGGCTGGAAAGAAGTATTCAAAGTCATAAAAGGCAAAGACCTACATCCAAGATTATTCTATCCAGCAAAGCTATCATTTAGAATGGGAGAGCAGATAAAGTGCTTCCCAGACAAAGCTAAAGGAGTTCATCATCACCCAGCCCTTATTATATGAAATGTTAAAGGGACTTATCTAAGAATAAGAACATCAAAAGTATGAACAGTAAAATGGCAACAAATTCACAGCTATTAACAACCAAACCTAAAACAAAAACAAACTAAGCAAACAACTAGAACAGGAACAAATCATAGAAATGGAGATCACCTGGAGGGTTATCAGCAGGGGAGTGGGAGAGGGAGAGAGGGGGGATAAGGTACAGAGAATAAGTAGCGTAAATTGTAGGTAGAAAATAGAGAGGGGGAAATTAAGAATAGTATAGGAAATATAGAAGCCGAAGAACTTCTATGTATGACCCATGGATGTGAACTAAAGCAGGGGGTGGGTGTGGGTGGGAGGGGGTGTGCAGGGTGGAGGGGAATAAAGGGGGGGAAATGGGGGAAAAAGTGATAGTATACATGCATAATGGAATATGACTTAGCCAAAAAAAGAATGAAATTTTACCATTTGTGACAGCATGCATAGACCTACAGGATATGCCAAGTGAAATAAGTCAGAGAGAAAAAGACAAAATCATTTCAGTTATATATGGAATCCAAAGAATAGAACAAACTAATAAAATTGAAACAGGCTCATAGATGCAGAAAACAGACTGATTGGTGGTAGCCTGAGAGGGGTAGGGGTTGGGAGACTGGGTGAAAACAGTGAAGGAATCAAGAAGTACAAATGGAAGTTACAAAATAGTCATGAAATGTAAAGTACAACATAGACAATATGATCAATAACTATGTATGGTGCCAGGTGGGCAATTGAAATATTGGGGGGATCACTTTGTAAAGTATATGATTGATTAACCACTGTGCTCTACACTTAAACTAATTCCAAATAATATTGAACATAAACTGTAACTGAATTTTTTTTTAAAACACTGAGCCCACATAACATTTCCTAGCCCGTAAGCCCTTTCTCTGTATTTCCAAAATAACATACCAAATTGAGTTTAATATAAGGCTTATCAGACTGCATATAAGTTTCTGTTTTGACCCACCTCCATTTTGACTATGTTATCTGAGGGAGAGCCAGGAGGACCGCATTGTGTACATATTTTTAGTAGTTGTTTAAAAAAATGAATCAATGACTTTTAACTTGCATTGGCCTAAGTACTTTACACTTGACAAAATTCTTTCACGTGTAAAATCCCATTTGATTCTTATAATTCTGTGAGAGGGTCCACCTAGGACAGACATAACAATACTAGTTTTCAATGTTATTAAACTGAGGTTCTAAGTTTGAATCCAGAGTGATCTGGTTTATAAGTGGCAGAAATGACATTGAAATCCAGATGTTTTGGTCTCATGTCCTATGCCCTCTCCAGAACTCCAGAGTAGTCAGCCTCACCTATACACACATTAGTCAAACTCACCTACACATACACCCTACATGCAACTCACACACACATATATTTGTGTATGCATATATATGTTTATGAAGGTATATATGTATGTGTGTACATACATTTGTATAGTATATATAAAATGTCCTTTCTAATTAAATTATATATATATTACATGAATGCTGTGAACAAAAAAAATTTCAAGAAATACAATTCTTGTTCACAGCACTCATTGCATTCATAGCTCATACTAAGGTGCTCCGAAAAAATGTAAAAATAGTCACACATTCAAGAAAGAAGAGATTCAGAGAATACAAAATGATAAAAATTGGCAACTCATCTATATTTGATTTGGCTTAGAGACACATTTTCATATTCAACCTACTTACCTCTTGCAAAGAGTGTAACCATGTGACCTGACATGCACATACACAAGAGGAGGCCCCTGGGTCTCAGGGACACTCTCCAGGCCTGTTAGAGATAACTAAATGTGGCTTATATGAAAGTTCTGTATCTTTAACAAAGTAAAATTTCTGTCGTATCTGTTAAAAATTCAACTTCCGTTCAAGTATCAAGCACAGAATAAGGCATCTGGTATCTAAACAAAACAGGCCTTTCCTCTATGACAAGATGTATTAGATTTGTTTTTCTTGCGTGAACTCACCATTGGTATTCATCAGATTCAAAAGTGCAACTGCTCAAAGGCAAGATGCTGGAGAGGAATTGTCAGATCTCTCTAGTTGTGGAGCTAGGTCTGTGAGCAATATTTGAAGAGGATAGTTTGATTTTTTTAAAGCCTGGTTAGGTCAGTAAACTGCAAAGAGAAGCTTTACAGGTTTACTCTAATGAATGCATTCAGCACTGTCATTTGCAGGCAGCTTCAGTTGTGAAACAATATAACTGAATTCTTTAAAAATTTTTGGGTGTAACTTCAATAGTACATATAGTAACAAAAGAATCAAGTATTTGAAGCAAGTGTTGGTCAATTAGTAGAAAATATTCATTTTCAAATGAATTTAATTATTATATGTACCAGAGGTGCTGAAAGTTGTTCACTGTCTTATATTATGTTTTTATATCTCCATGGTGATTAATAAATGAAGCAGTCATTAGTTTTAAAGAAAAATGGATCAACTAAGAAAGAATAAAATGTTTTCCTATAGGTAGAGATTATGGGTTCCTGGTTCTTAAGTATGAGTCTTGTATTCTAAGTTTGTCTCCAGTGAAATAGTTTGGATTTTAACTTTCCCAATTATCCAATGTTTTAAAAATTTTATTGATTGTTCTTATCAGAATTCTTCTAAACTATGATTTTTATTTCTAAAAGCATAATAAATAACATTGTTAATTTAGGCAAGCTAATTTTAAGAAAACCTGGCATATTAAGTCTCATATATAAAATTCAGGTATGCTAAAGAATATGTATAGATATATATTTTTTAAGAATATAAGGTATTTGCTTTATAATTTATTCCAGGTCAGGGTACACCAGACAGGCCTCTGCAGAACAGGCCCTTGGTGGCCAGCTTTAACATTGTTTTAACATTTACCACCTCCTTTGAAAATCAAACATAGATCGTCTCTTACTATGTCTTCTAGGGTTATCTTGAGCATTATATACATGTAATATCATTGTATCTTTTGGAATGTCTTTTTGTCTCTGTAATTATTATGCTAACTCCTCCAGGGCATAGAATTCTTTGTACCATTTTTACTTCTCACAACGAACACACTAACATCAGAACATACTATCTTTATCATTCAGGTCTAATCCTACTATCAACTGGTTCTAGAGGAATGACTTTCCTAACATAAAATTTGTTTATCTAAAACTATTTGATGATTTTGAAATAGGCTCTTGCAACAAAATAAATAATAGTACTGAATTATAACAATTAGAATAAAAGAAATATCCATTAATCTATACATATATTCATAAATCTATACAAGGACAGTTCAACATCTTCAAAGCAAACAATATGATAAACCACATTAACAAAATAAAGGGTACAAATCAGATGATCATTTCAATAGATGCTGAAAAAGCAGCTGACAAAATTCATAATAAAAACTCCCAACAGAATTGTACACCTGAAAAACATGTTATTGATCAATATTATCCCAATAGGCTTAATAAAAATAAAAATAAAAATCCCAACAAAGTGGGTAATAATAACATAATAAAGGCTATATATGACAAGCACACCACTCATGTCATACTCAATGGTGCAAAACTGAAAGCTTTTTCTCTAAGATAAGGAATAAGACAAGGATGCCCATTCTCATTTCTTTTATTTAACATAGTACTAGTAGTTGTAACAGAGCAATTATGCAAGAAAAAAATAATAAATGCATCAAAATAAAAAATAAATAAAACTGTTTTTATTTGCAGATGATATAATATGATATAAAGAAAACCCCGAGGACTCTACCAAAATCTGTTAAAAATAATAAATGAATTTAGTAAAGTTGCAGCATGCAAAACCAATATATAAAAATCTGCTTCATTTCTATAACTAACAACAAACTATCAGAAAAAAATTAATTTACGATCCCATTTACAATTGCATTAAAAGGAATAAAATATCTCAGAATAAATTTAACCAAGAAGATAAACTGAAAACTATAAGACACTTATGAAAGAAATGAAAGAAGATACAAATAAACATAAATTTATTCCATGCATATGAATCAGAAAAACTGATATTCTTAAAATGTTCACATTGCTCACTGCAATCTATAGATTCAGTGCAATCCCTATCCAAATTCTAATGACATTTTTCACAGGAATAGAAAAACAATCTTAAAATCTGTGACCACGAAAGATTCCAAATAGCCAAAAAACATTGGGAAAGAATAGTAAAGTTAGAGGTGTCATACTTTCTGCTTTGAAATTATATGACAAAGCTACAGCAATCAAAACAATATGGTATCAGTATAAAAACATATATATAGATCAATGGAAAAGAATACAAGAGTCAGACACACCTATATGGTCAATTAATTGATGCTAAAGGGGCCAAGAATACACAGTTGGAAGATAATAGTCTCTTCAATAAGTAGTGTTGGAAAAACTGGACAGCTACAAATAAAAGAATGAAACTGGATCACTGTGTTATACAATACACAAAAAAACAATTAAAATTGGATTAAGGATTTGAATGGAAGACTTGAAATCATAAAATTTCTAAAAGAAAACATAAAGGGTAATCTCAGTGACATTAGTTTGGCAATGTTTTTTGACACCAAAAAAGCAAAAACAACAAAAGCAAAAATATAACAAAACAAAAGACACAAAATACCTCCCCCCAAAAAACAAGTGGGACTACATCAAACTAAACAGCTTCTGCCCAAAAAAGAAAACCATTAACAAAAAGGAAAAGGCAACCTACAAACAGAACGGGAGAAAATAGAAGTCATACAACTCAACTACAAAAAAAAAAAGCAATCTGATTTTAAAAAGTGGGCAAGTAGACATTTTTCCAAAAAAGGCATACAAATTCCCTACAGGTACAAGAAAAAGTGCTCAACAAACTACAATGAGATCATGTCACACCCATTAGAATGGCTACTATCAAAAAAGAGAAGAGATAGCAAATGCTGGTGAGGCTCTGGAGAAAAAGGTGTGAATGTGAATTGGTGCAGCTACTATGAAAAACAGTATGGAAGTTCCTTAAATAAATAAAAATAGAACTACCATATGATCCAGCAATTCTACATCTTGATATATATCCAAAGAAAACAAATTACTATCTGAGAAAGATACAGGTACCTCCATGTTCACTGAAGAATTATTTACAATAGTCAAGACATGGAAAAAATGTAACTATCTATTGATAGATGAAGGAATAAACAAAATGTATATATATTTGGAATATTATTCATGCATAAAAAAGGAAATCCTGCAATTTGTGACAATAGGGATGGTCATTGAGGGGATTCTGCTAAGTGAAATAAGCCAGTCAAAGAAAGATAAATATACTTTGATCTCACTTATATATGGAATCTAAAAAAAAAATCTTATAAATAAATACAGCAAAAAAATTGATGGTTGTCATCAATTGAAGGGGAAGGTTGAGAAAGTGGATAAATGTGGTCAAAAAGGTAACTTCCAGTTATAGGATAAAAAAGTACTGGGGATATATTTTACAATGTAGAGGAGAAAAAAAACTGTCTCTCTCTTAATTCTAAATTTGAGTGGAGAAAAAAATTACTATGTGTTGGACCTCCTAGTGCCATAACATTATATATACATATACACATACACATATATAATCAACATATATATGATTATAAATTTATAGTATATAATAATATATAATATATTACCTGTTATACATATAATATATTCAAGACAGTATAATTTAAAGTTCTGCTATAAAGCATTTAAATACCATTTTACCAAAATGGCTTTCTGAAACTCAGTGTTTCGTTTTCACAACACAAACAAGTAATTATTTAATCTCAATAAACCACCTGTTTCATATTTAGCCATTAACTTCATATTAGTCACAAATAATAAAGCAAATAATAAAACTCACTGTTACCATAATTTTTGTTTTATAGATGTGGATGATATCAAAATGTCATGAAATTTACAACCATTTTCAGTCATTGTATTTACACACCTCATTTAATATTTACATTTAGCACTATTTCTGAAGCCCAAACTCACTAGCTTAGCCAGAACTACTGATACCAAAAGCAAATGACCTTCAGATTAGGAACAAGACAGGGATGTCCACTTTCAGTACTCTTATTCAAAAAAGTACTGGAAGTCTTAGCCATAGCAATTAGACAAGAAGAAGAAATAAAAGGCATCTAAATTGGAAAGGAAGAAGTAAAATAGTCATTATTTGTAGATGGCATAATACTATACATTGAAAACCCAAAAAATTCCACCAAGGAACTACTAGAACTGATAAATGAATTCAGCAAAGTAGCAGGATAGAAAATTAAAATCCAGAAATCAGTTGCATTTTTATATGCCAATAGCAAATCAACAGAAGGGGAACTTAAGAAAACAATCTCATTCATGATTGCTACAAAAAAACCAACCTAGGAATAAAGCTAACCAAGGATGTAAAAGACCTGTACTTGGAAAATTATAAGACACTGAAGAAAGAACTAGAAGAAGATACAAATAAGTAGAAGCACATACTGTGTTCATGGATAGGAAGAATGTACATCATTAAAATGTCCACACTACCCCAAGCAATCTATAGATTCAATGTAATTCCTATCAAGATTCCATTGACATATTTCACAAGTTTATATAGAACCACAAAAGACCCCACATAGCAAGAGCAATCCTGAGAAAGAAGCACAAAGCCGGACGAATCACACTACCTAATATCAAACTATACTATAAGGCCATAGTAATCAAAACAGCATGGTACTGACATAAAAACAAGGACATAGATCAATGGAACAGTAGAGAGGGAGCCCAGAAATAAACCCACACCTTTAGAGTCAATTAAAACTCGATGAAGGAAGCAAGCACGTACAACGGACTAAAGATAGTTTATTCAATAAATGGTGTTGGGAAAATTGGGCAGGTAACTACAGAAAAATGAAACCAGACCACCTTCTTATACCACACACAAGAATAAATTCAAAATATATCAAAGACTTAAATGTTAGACCCAAAACCATAAAAATCATAGAAGAAAAGCTGGGCAGCAAAATCTCAGACACTGCTCATAGCAATATTTAATCAGATATGTCTCCTCAGGTAAGGGAAACAAAAGAAAAAAATAAACAAATGGAACTACATCAAGCTAAAAATGTTTGCACAGCAAAGGATATCATCAACAAAATAAAAAGACAATCCACATAATGGGAGAGCATACTCACCAATACATCTGATAAGGTATAAATATCCAAAATTTATAAAGAACTTACAAAACTCAACACCAAAAAAACAAACAGCCCAATTAAAAATGGGCAAAGGACCTGAATAGACACTTCTCCAAAGTGGACATACAGATGGCCAATAGACATATGAAAAGATGATCAATGTCACCAATCATCAGAGAAATGCAAATTAAAACCACAATGAGCTATCATCTCGCACTTGACAGAATGGCTGCATCAATGAAGCAACAAACAACAAGTGCTGACAAGGATGTGGAGAAAGAGGAACCCTTTTACATTCTTGGTGGGAATGCAGACTGGTGCAGCCACTGTGGAAGCAGTATGGAGACACCTCAAAAAATAAGAAATGGATCTACATTTTGACCCAGCAACCCTACTTCTGGGAATATATCCAAAGGAACCCAAAACGCTAATTCGAAAAAACATATAAACACCCCCATGTTGATTGCAGCATTATTTACAATTGCCAAGATATGGAAACAGCCCAAGTGTCCATCAATAGATGAGTGGATGAAACAACAATGGAACATTTACACAATGGAATGCTACTCAGCTATAAAAAAGAAGAAAATTTTACCATTTGCAACAGTATAGATGGACCTGGAGAACATTTTGCTAAGTGAAATAAGCCAGTCAGAGAAAGACAACTACCGTATGATTTCATTCATATGTGGATTCTAATGAACAAACTAACTAACAAGCAAAACAGAGACAGACTCAGATGAAGAGCAGATGACAGCTAGTTGGGGAAGGGGTTAGGGGTGGAGGGATTGAGCAAAGAGGAAAAAGGACTCATGGACAATGACAACAATGTGGTGATTGCTGAGGGGAGGGGCGTATAAGGGGACTGAATGGTAATGGAAAAAATACATTAAAGATTCATTTTTTTAAAAAGCTGATGAGTTCTTCAATGGTGATAAAATAAGAAGGCAACATTAGTAATAAGTATATGCTTTATACACAGTAAGTATAAATACTTTTACACACAGATTTGAAGGTTTTTGCTTTAAAATCAATGTCAAAAAACTGAAAATAATCTTTCCTTAACCTAAGACATCAATGTCTGCACTACAATACTTGTAAATGACTTATTGTGTATCACAGACATCCACACTGACGTGCTGTATAGTGTTCACATGTCTTGTGGACTTTGTCAAACTACTCTGATTGGATAGCTATAAGCCAATCTATTTCTGAATTACCTATTTGTTAGTGTTGAGAAGTAGAAAGAATCTTTTGGCAATAATTAACAAGGTATGCCCATGCATATTAGCACATAGAGATTAAATTTTTAACACAATTTCATTTCATGCTGAAACAAATCCTATTTTGCTAACTCTATGCTAACCTATGGCATCTCATGTATTATTACCTAATTAACCTCCTAATAGTCACATCATAGGAGTTTGTGTCTATAATTATTTTAGATATCCATTTTAAAAGCTATTAAAGGAATATAATGATTTTTATTTCCAAAATGTATTTGGGAAACCAAATCCTTGTAATTTATGTGGAAGAAAATGCCCTGCTTAATGGGTTTGTTTGTTGTGGCATGTCATTCATTTCTTCGAGTTCTCATTTTTATCTACATATTAAATACCCAAGGTTCATGTTGGGAAAAAAATCAGTAAGGCAATATTTATGGATATTTGAAGGAAAAGGCTAACAAAAAATAATAGCTATGTAAAATGTATTTCTTGTTTTATATTATCTTATAAAATGCCCAAGCAGAAGTAGAAAGTTTTGAAAACAAAACATCAAGAACAGTTTTTAAAAATTCATCACAATGGCCAGAAGAGAAGTTATCCATGAGAATCAAACACCAATCAAGCCCGCTGCTTTAAAATCTGCTGCATCTATGGCTTATGGGTACATTTCTTTTGAAGTCTTCCATCCACTCAGATTACAGACGTGCCATTTGATTGCTTAAATCTGACTGATGAGCACACTTACTTTCTATTAAAAACTTTGCAGTTGGAACAGGGAGCCAGTTGGGTTTCCCCAGAAGGGCAGTACAGAAAAGTCTGGCATTCCTAAAGAAAGGTACTGGGATGGAAAACACCAGCAGGGGCTTCTGTGAGTTGCTGCTACTGCACAGCCCACCACTAGATGTCCTGTAGACTAAGCGATAGTCTCTTTCATTCAGTTACTGGAGCATATGTTTGCATTCTTATCCCAGCAATGGGTGTTTCTGATTTTAATAATGTAGCTGTGGATTTCTAAAACAGCTGGTCAACCATTTTCTGCTACGTTTTCTATTGCCAACCAAAATAAAATACAGTGGTGTAGATTATGTAATGAAACCCAGCATGCCATTTGTCACTCTTGAAAATAATTATAAAACTATGACTGAAATATTTATCTCAGGATCTTTCATAATGAGGAAAGAACACACACACGAATATAATTCACTTATTGCAAAGAGAAAGATTTTAATTAAGCTCCATTTTTCTCATTTAACGGGCTCAACAGGCTGTCTTATTATAAATTCCTTCCTTTCCTGAGAAGGGTAAAGCATGGTAATAACAAAACGATTATAGCTGATTCAGAGAAACTGTTCACATGTGTTGTCTTCCATGACTGCTAAGCAAATTAAAGCTGAAATTTTACTGTCTGTCAACTTGGGTGATTATTATGATAATTCTGTGAAGTACAGAAGGCATTTAAGAGCAGTGTGAAGCCTTTCTAAAATTCCATCTCCTAACAAGGCATAAAAGTACCTGCAGGTACCAATCATGTGTGCCAAAGTGTAACGTGAAAGGGTGTCTTGAGCTCCAATTGTTTGAGTATGGCTCTCACTATGGAGAAAGCTGGCAATGCACCTACTCAAATCCCCAATGTTGTCAGAAAAGAAAATGGAGGAATAAGCTCTTCTCAGTGGTGCTTGATGAGAACCCCACAGAGATCGGGGCAAACAGCAAATGCGTTTCCTGGCAGCCTGTGACTCGCTGGCAGGACAGGAACCTTGACGTGAATGCCAAGGCCAGGGATAATCATCACCACGGTCTATAATTTCTCTAATCCACTCTTTGGAATATGATTAATGGTGAAAACCACTTTTGACTAGAAAAATATAATAAAGCAAATACAGATGATTTCAAAATTTTAGAGGCATTGCAATACTGTGTTACAAAAAATGATATTTGAAGTGTCATCAGCCTTTCTGGGCATGCGAGTCTGCTACATTAGGATGGTACAGAACAATCCTATCAGACATATGGAGGAAATGAAACCAAGCTGATTGAAGGAGATTCCAGGTGAGAGTCACCCTGCAATCTGCGGAAGCAAGAGGTCTCATTTCTTAAATGAGTGCAATAGAACTCTCTTAAGACAATTGCCTTGTTTTCCCCCTTGGCTAGCTTGCTTTCCCTGTAGCACCCTTAACTATTTCCAAAATTGCCACAGGCTGTGACAAAGGAAAGAGACATGATGAACTGCAAACTTTCTCGGCTTCACTGAGACGTACCTCAGGAGCAAGGCAGTGATCCTCCTTTAGCATAACCCGCGGCTGCCACGAATGAGGTATGTTTCACTAGGACTGAGGGCGAAGATGTCTTGCTTTCAAATGACTTTTCTGAATCACTTTCCTGCTTCTAAGACTTTTGAGCTGCTGGTTTCTTAGGGCTAACGAGAAGAATTGGAAGGAGGAGGAGAAGGAGATAGGAAACAGAGATTCATTCTTTCATTTAGTTATTGGACAAATATTTATTGAGTGCCTATGTGTGGTACATTTTCTCAATGTTGACTCTGTACCTTCTTGCACTGGGGCAGGACAGTTAGAGTCAGAGGAGAATCTAAAAAGCAATTTTTGAATTGGATCACAAAAGGAGAAAAAGGGAATACTGAAATACTAGAGGGGAAGAGATGGTAAGAATTTTGAATTCTGCTGTGTGTACAGTTCCAGGCCACTGAAGATGACACACATTTTCCCGCCTCCAGTCCTTTGCTATCTCCCAGGAAACCTCCATTTATCCACTTTTGCTTATTGAACTTCTATCTACTTTCAAGGCCCATTTTGCCTGCTAGCTCTCGTGTGGAGCTTTTCAGATTTCCTCATGTCCCCGTGATTTGTATATCACTGAACAATAATAATCCCTAGCTGATACTTGTGTATAACTGATTTAATTCCATCACATATTAATGAAATTATTTTGCCTCATGAATAAATGGTAATGTCCTTAAAGAGAGGTCAAATTTTGTAAAGATTTGTACTACATAAAGTCTTGGTAAGTATTTGTTGAGTTGCATGAATTTGCTTTTTTTGCAGAGTTCTAGCAAAGTCCAGGCTAGAAACCAGGCCCGCACGCACGCTGCCATGGGCTGGCCCACTGCATCACTCTGCTCCTTAGCTGATATGCAAAATAACCATTTCACACGGTGGCCAAAGCACTTTTCCAAATATGAGACTTATGCATAGATTCAAATATACCAATTAAACTCAAACTATGTATAGATAGTAAGTAGTCCTGTCTTTGAGAAAGGCCTAAAGGACACCATGGAGGAAAGTAATTCACTATTACTTTAAAGTGATGTCCAAGGTTCATTTTAAAATGATGAATAGTTGAAATTCTAATTTTTAAGTAACAGCAATTTTAGTTAAAATCAATTTGTTTAAAATGGTAAAACTTTAAAATATCAAGAAATACTGATTCTGGCAAAAAACAGTCATAAAATCTTTTAAAAATTTAAACTTGACCAATAGTTCTTAGGTCATTAAATGATGAATTGGTCAGATTGCCCTGTGGTTGATTTTTTTTGACATGTTAAGTTAACTGAAATAATCAGAATCATGAAAATTACCTTAGCTATTTAGGCAAATACAATTGTGTGATGATTCACTTTGTTGTTCACTACCAGCCCTTATCATATAACATGCCACCCTACTCAAACGATCTGAAGGAACTCTAAATTATTATAACAACACCTCATTTCATTCATTTAACTTATAGCAACTTTAAATTGTTTTCTTTTGTTGTCTCCTTGATTAGACTGCAAATTCCGTGAGAACAGGAACCATGCCTGTTTTTCTCACTGCTATTCTCCCAGTGCTTTCTGTAGAACATGCAGAGTAGCTATTCAGTTAATGTTTTGTAGATGGATGGACAGACGGATGGATGGAAGGGTGATTGGGCAGATGAGTGAACAATACAAAACTAAGCAAAAACTATGCAGTTTTATATCTGTTAATTGTGGATAGAACAATTAAAAAGTAAAACATTTAACCAATCAACCAATTATCATCCCTCCCCCAATTAAATCATTTAATTATTTTATTGGATGATATGTTTTAAGTTCGTATCAACCAGATCCATGGAGAAATGGCCCCTCTGGTAAGCCAGGCTATTCTGATAACATAAATGGCAAGACCTTTCAGAAAATTTAATGCAAACAAGATGTTCATATTGGAATTTTATGCTTATAACAAAATCAATATTTCTGCATTTTCAAAATTCCATCTTTGTTTAATCTATAAATCTCAACTACAAGTATTAAATAAATCATAATCAACAAAACATAAAGAATCACTTGATACTGCAAAGCCATTGAGTAGCTTAGAGGAGGGGAGAGGGAGCTAAAATATGTAGCAAAAGGAGAGTAATAGGCGTGCGTGTGAATATGCACACACACGGAATGGACATTAGCTTGGTTCATAAAGGCACTGAGGTAAACAGTTAAGTTTTACTTGGATGGTAAAGTATTTTGTATATTCTTAGTAGCATAGCTAAGAGTGAAGCTACTAGAAAGTAGGGTTTGCATATTCTCTATTTTTCTGGAACAGGGTTTTCATCTCTCTTACAGAGAAGAAAAAGAAAGCAAAGCATAAAACTAAAGCGTATCCTCTGCTGACATAGTAAGTACTTCTCTGTATTCCCTTTATGCTGCCTGGATTTCCAAATGTGTCCTTATCATTTTTAGCAAGTCAAAATTGGGAAGAAAAATAGAAATGTAACATGAATTATATTTTAATGCGATGTTCTAGTTCTCCATTTGTCATTATTGAAGTTTTTGTCTTCCTTCATTAAACATTTAATAAATCATCAACACTTTTATGACAGATTTTAACCATAACACAGACAGCAGGGGGTGTTAACCCAGCTCGGCTCATACGGGCATATAATATCAGTGTCTACATCATCATGCCCTGTAGGCATATTGGCAGAACAACCAATGAAGGGTAAGCTTTTTCCGACAAAGCTTCGAAAATAAAGTTTTCTTCTTTTATCTTACCACAAATCAATTGGAGCCCTCACAGCAAAATCCTATAAAATAACTTCAAACACCACTTCTTAGTCTAAAAATTTGTATTATGGCTCTAACTCTTTGAAGTATTACGACTGAAGTTTGGAGAAAAATGATTTAAGTGCTATCTGCTAGACATCAGAGCTTCAAAAATTCTCTCAGTTTTTCTTGACACATAAACTACTACACACTGTATGTTTTTAGAATTTTTTTTATTGCTTTTAACCATCTAACCCAGTTTGCCTGATAAAAGTTATTTAACTGCCGTTTATCCGATTGAATTAATACTCTTTAAAGGTTCACCAACTTACGATGGATCATTTTACTTTGTCAAGATTTTTTTCTCACTCTGCCAGGGTTTGGGGTTGTTTTTAAAGAAATTCTAGAATCTCAAGCATGTTGACTTTAAATTAAGTTTAAAACATCACTGGAGAAAGTGTAAGACATGGGCCAAGGGCACCTGTGATTCCTGCTTGGAAGTTAAAAGTTAAAAAGAGAAAGTTGCTAAGTTTTCTGATGACAGAGTCTCCCTTACACTGAAAGGATGATGAGAACAAAGAGACCTCAGCAAAGGGCACAAGAGCCGTCACTCTCCCCCTGCAGTGGGTGAGATGGTGTTGTCAGAGATTCAAGTCACTGCATGCTTACTGACGCACTTCAGAAACCAGACAGGAACTACACGCTGAAAAAGTTTAGTCTGAAGAGGAGAAGATACCATTCAACAAGCTCTTAGTGAGTTTCTACTTTATGCAGGTACCTGTATGAGATGCTATGTTGGCTGAAAGTGTGCAAAAATGATAAAAAAGAGTTCCTGACCTCAACAGACCCTGAGTTTGACTCAATGTCTTTGTTCAATACTTTGCAATTCCTTTGGTTTTTTTATCCCATTCTCACTAAGGAGGATTTGGGGCCTCTTTTAAAAGAAAATGACACTTTGCAGAGTCTGAAGTGATCGATATAGCTAATATGAATTCTAAATTGTCATTTCATATTCATAGTGGTCTAACTTTGGTGGAAGATTCTGGGGGAAAAAACAGATTTACACTATGTCGGTGCTACTCCAACACCAGTCTCCAACAAGATAAGGAACTTGCACCAAAACGCATGTTGTTAATACATTGCTTTGTTCACTGAGAAGGTTTTGCTACCAAAAAATACCTCGTAAATGTCAGTGGAGCTCAACAGTGTGATCACTAACGTAGTTGATTCACACTCTGGAGCCAGCTCTTTATCCCGTCTCCCATCAGTAACAGTTTAAGGATCGGTAGCTTGTCAAGGAACCAGACTTTAAATAACTCTACTCTTCATGACCCATCTTAGATTTATAATCATCTAGAGCAAAAGAAATGGCAAAATCAGAAAACAGAAACAGAAGCAAAAATTGCTGAGGAGTAGATGTTGTGGCGGAAAGTCATGAAAAATATGAAACTTGAGAAAGAATAAAGGGGCTCTGTCTTCCATATCCAGGTACTGAAATCGGTGCATTTTACCTCTCCTCAATAGGACGCTGCTTAAGACAAGTACCTTTCGTAATTGACAGAAAGAATGGGCCCAGAACAAAACAAAACACAGCAGGTTTTGCTGTTGGTAACTTCTTACAGTTCATCTACCACTCTAAGTGTCCTCATTGCTTACTGCTGCACTTAACAAGCACGTCGAAGGCTCAGCTACTGCCAAAATAGATTTTAATGGGAGAGGAAGCCCAAACTGCCCCCATTGAGCTGAACATGGTAAGCTAACATGTTGATGAAGGACACAAAGAAGAACTTGATAAATCTGGCTGAAAAATCTGAAAAGGACTATTCACAAGAATAGCCGGCATGCAATGGAGTCATGCTCTCTTTCACCCTGTCAGGTGGCAAAACTGAAAAATAAGCACAAACATGTCCAAGCACAATGAATCCAAAACCACAGAGCTGCCTCAGTGGGAGCATGTGGGAAATATTCATCACATATTAATGTTAACCTCTCTTAACTGCGGGAGAACTCATTCTCTGAAGAATTAAGCTACTTCATCAGTTCTTAGATAGGATGGTGAGGATGGATGCTTCTGAAAAATTGAGAAGAACTAGGTTTCCCTTAGGCTATTCGACTTCCCCAGGCTTTTCCCACTGCTCCCTGTAGGCCAAGTGCACTTTTGGCCCAATCCTCCAACTCCAGCCTCTGAGGCTTTTTCTGAGTCCTGCTTGTTACGCACCGCATTCTTTCATACACCCCTTACATTCTGCTGCATGCCCTTCCCTTAGCCACACATTTCTCCCACTGCCTCCATGTATTTTTCTTTCAGAACACCTCCAAAAAGAGATTTAAAACTTCCTCCTAATTTTGTTTCTAAATCTGGCTTTCAAATGTGCTTAATACTTGACAAAATTAGATCATCTATCAGCACTCTATGTGCTTATTGGTATCAGTGTTCATACATTTTGATTTAAAATTTCAAGAGAGCAGAGTCTGTGCCTGTGTGAGCCACTTTTATACAGTTAAGATCACATATATTTGATAATCTAATGATACAGAAATTCCAAATATTAGATGTGGCATGTAGACAGATTGTTTTAATTAAAACCATACCATTCCCTGTTTTCTTTTCATTCTTCTGTTCCAAAGACGGCAAAGCTAGAAATTGTGCTTCCTGAAGTCCTTTCTAGCTATGCTACAGGACTGTGATGTAGGTTTCACCAACGTGATAAATCTGAAAGCAGAAGCAGGCAATGTGAGGACACAGTTGTGATGGGAAGGTATGATCTTTTACAAAGTATCGAGGAAAAAAATATTGACCCTTGTATGGTGGCAGGAGCAGGACTCCTCATGTCCACTTTCGGAATAACTGGTGCTGGACAGAGGGTAGCTGTGCCATGGCGTTTGCCAGAACAGTTCCCCAGGGTGGTCAGGCACTTTCCCAGGTTGCACAGGTCCCTTCCACCCTTAGATGTTTCATGAGCCGTGTAATACCTTTTAATAAATCCTTTTCTGCTTTAAGTAGACAGAGTGAACTGTGTGGCTTACAACCAACAACACTTACTAATGTGTTAGGCTCCTTTGTTTTTTTGAGATAAGTAATCTACATGGCCCCAGTGTCACAAGGACACATTTGCTAAGAAATAAAGAAGAATTAGAGTTTCTGGGTAGAGGAAAATAGTGTGTGAAAATGGACCTTAAGCCAAACTCAGCATCAAGACTTTTATCTAAAGGATTTGGTAGCGGGTAGGGGTGGGGCAGGAGGAGGGTCTTCAGGAGAGTCACGCTCCAGGACACAGAAAAGCTGGTAACAATGATTTTGGACAGAAATACCTGGGCTTAGATTCTGCTTCCTCCAGTTAATTAAGATATATTCTTTTTAACACTGAGCTTGGTCAAGAAGCAGGGCAGTTCTGTGTTTATAAACACTGCCTTATACAGAAGCACATTGATTATTAATTCTGTTCTTCCTGGAAGAACATCCTGGCCCAGCCTATAAAAGGGCAGTGCTGTAACCAGATTCCACAGTTTCCTCAATTCTGGGAAATGTGGAGAGTTATTAGGATCGCTGTGCCCCTTTAGGTCAAGAGACATCCCCCAAGGTAGTGTTTAGATATATATGGTAGAGAGGGGAGGACAACACAAACCAAAAAGCCCCAAAGAAAAAGAGAACATTGGGAAAATAAGTTTAAATGGAGCAATACAAGAAGTTGGAGATAAGGTTGTAAATTTGATTTGAGGTCAGATCAAGGAAGTCCTTAGATAAAGAATCTTGACTCCTTAGGCAAAGAAGAACAAGGAAAGGTTTTGCACAGAAGGGTAGATGACAATTATTACAATGTGTGTTAGAATAAGCCACTTATATGTGTGTAAATTGAATAGAGTGGGAAAACAGTGACAATAGGGAGACTAGCTAAGGGCCTACTACAATAGCAATGGTAATGACAGGTGAGCCAGGGAATGATAGGTTTGAGGGATAGTGTAGTTAAAATCTATGGGATTTGACCACTAGTTGGAAAGATAAAAAGAAGGGAAAATCAAAGACAATGCTAAGATTTTAAACCTGGGAATTAGGAAGATGACAGTGGTATCAACAAAGAAACATAGAGACAGGCAAGTTTAGAAGAAAAGATGTGAGTTCATTTAGACACACTAACTGTGAGGTGACGGTGGGATATGCACTTGAAGGTCAGTAATGAGTAGCAAGAAGGAGAGAAGTTAAGGGTATATATACACTGAGGGGAGGAATCAAAGAAGTAATATTTAAAGCAATGAGTATTAGTGAGATGTCCAAGGAAAGGAGTGTAGAGAAGGAGACCAAGAGTTAAAACTTGTCGGATAACAACAGTAAAGAGTAGGAAGAACAGGATCCAGAGAATGCGTTAGAGAAGTGGTTCAGAGACAGGGGAAGGGAGTACTGATACTTGGTGAATACATGTACTGTGCTAAAGGCATTACGTAGGTCCCTAATTTTAGTTGTTGCATGAACTCCATCAGGTAGGTATTATCCTTCCCTCCTTTTAGACATGAGAAAACTGAGGCTCCGAAAACTGAAATGATGTGTCCCACAATAAGTGGCCAACATTATCCCCATCCGAGTCTTTAGAAGGAAAACCACATGTGTATATGTCACTAAACACAAAGGAATAGAGCATTTCAGGAATTTTGTAGCATCAGTGGAACTACGTACATGGAGAGGTTAAGGAGAATAAACACTGGGTGGGCGCATCTAAATGGCTATTAGATTTGCAGTCTAGTCACCGAGGATGTTTGGGAGAGTCGTTTATCACAGTGCTGGAAACTCTAACTATACTGCAAATGCCTAGAGAATGTGTGGCTGGTTTGAAAGTGATAGGCAGTGAACAAAAACCTGTATATCCAGGAGTACAGTGATGAAAGGAAGAGGAGTGTATGGGAACTCAGAAAGGTTCTTGAATCGGGGAAAATTTTTCTGACTGATTTTACTTTAGTTTTCCTTTTTTTCATTTTTCCCCAATAAAGGAGGCCTGGACATATTTTTAGGCAGAGAAAAGGCATCAAATAGAGAGTTTGGAGATAAAAGATAATGATGAGAAATTGATTACATGTAACCAAAGGCCTAGGACAAAGTCAAATAATAGATTTAGATATTTATAAGCACTAAGTGTAAAGCAATTTTTTTTACATTAGTGCCATAGCTTGGTTTAGTTCACAAAAATAATAATCAGTACTTTCCAAGTATGTTTTTCTCATCCAAGCCTCTCTTTTTCACAGTTTAACATATGCTGCATAAACTGGTTGTATAAAGAAAGGCACGAGGCCGGAGGGCTCCCTCTCCAATTTGACAACACCGTCTTGTCTTCACAGCACCTGTCATATCTATCAACATTTTAACTAATGTCAGAGTTCTTCTTTTGCTAATGAGCTGCTACACAGAGAAGCATCTCTCCTCTCAGTCTGCCAGCTACAGTATAATGAGGCAGAGTGAAAGGTGTGATCTCAGAAGCCCCTCTTTGCTTTCGAGGACCATCACTCTTCTTTTCCTCTTTTGTCACAGACCCAAATTTGGTTATTTGATGTCCTTTCAGATGTGTTTCACTTTAATATAATAAAAATACTCTCCTCCATCTGAAGGTCACCCCAAAGGCTGATGTTGGTCATGGCCTCAGAGTTGTCTGTGAGTTGGAGCGAAGGTGTTGTGCCATGTCCCAAGCACTGTTGGGAACCACTCTGTCTGGTTTCAGGAGTTGTAACCGCCCTCTGTGGCTAAAGCTGAGTGAGCGACCTCTGGACTGTGAGCCAGTGAGGAAACAAAGCTTATCTCCCTGGCAAGAGCGCTGCCTCTGCCATCTCTGGCCCCCAACGCTTGGTCGGTTAGTCAGAGTCTATGGGTACCACCCCTCAGAGGAGAGGCAACCCAAGCAGACACGATCATGTGGGAGGCCATCAAGAAAGGACTCGGGGGCAGCAGCAAAGTGAGGGCAAAGGACCCTCAAAATCCCTAGCTATTTTGACATAGCCTGAGTCCCCTTTCCATCTGGGAGAAGCGCTTCCTGGCTCTAATCCACTTAAGCCTGAATCTTGACAGGGAGGGGGTACAGCCCTCTGCTGGCTAGAGCGGTTTCCCGGGTTATCAGGCATAAGAAAGAATATGTAAAATACTGTGAAACCTGCATTTGTTTAGAATGCTCTCAATTAAATAAGGATCCAAGCAAAAAGTGAGTTTGTTCCTCAAAGTTTTATGGCTCTTTAGCTATCTGACCCTGACTCAAAGTAGGCCCTCAGAGTTCTTTGTTATCTATTGTTTGACCCTTACTGCTTGGCATTGATTGATGAGCTTTACCTGTATCCCTGTGTGTTACGAACCTGATAAATACCATTGAGGTAAGGACTCATGGCCCTTCTTTCTTGAGAGATTAGCCACCTTTCTCCCCCAAGCAAATTATGTGTTGGTAGCATTATGTTCATCCGTGGCAGATGGGGGGGTGACCTGCAGGTGGAGCCCCCCCAACAAAGCACAGCACCCGCCCTCCCTTCTCCCAAATATTATTGGTCTTTTCTTACAATAAAATATATATTTTTTTAAAAATTCTTTCTCTCTGTAATATTAAAAATCAAATGCTTGTAGTTCCCCAGTCTCCCTCACTTATGCTTAAGGTCATGATGTTCTACCTGGAGGCCTCATCTCCCCATCCCCACATGGTTAACCCCTCCTCCATTTTTAAGAGTCAGCTATGGCATCAGCTCCTTCAGAAGATCTTCCCCAACTGCTCAGCCTGGGCTGTGTCCATTCTCTGGGCTTCCCTTTTGTCTTGTGTATGCTTCAGTCCACTACTATTGGTTTTTGCATTTTCCCCTAAGCTAGACTATGGTCCCTTTAAATACAAATTTTCTTATTTATTTTTATCTTCAGTGCTCAGCACAGGGAACTAGAGATGCCTCAGAGACATTTCTAAGTTATAAACACCCGCTATACCCATTTAATTGCACTAAATGATGCCTGGCATACCGCTTCATTAACTAGCATTCCCTCCCTCCAACTACACTATGTTCAGATGAAGTCATTGTTATCCTAACATAAGAAATGGAGAAAACCTACTACATCAGTCTTTTCCCAAAATGTGTTCTTCAGAACACTGGTCTTGTTTCAATGTGTTTGGGATATGCTTTATACTATCCAAATGCTTGGAGATTCCAAAAGCATATCGGATTTAAGAGACTTTAAGAATTCAAGTTTGTTTTACTTTAATTCAGTGTTTCCAAAATTAATTCATTGGACCAATGAATCTTTATTTTGGAGTGGGAAGACAAAAGGAGACATAGTACCTATTAATATCCCACAGACTTAAATGTTCCTCAGAAAAAAAAACTTGGAGGAACACTGGACTATTTATTAAAGTCTTCCTAAAGGGTCATTCACATGCATATTGGGAAAATCAGAGACAAATTCTTCTTGAGAGACTGTTGGAGCTCCTCTACCTTATTTCTTTAGCTATCATTCACAGAGATTATTTCTAAAATGGACTTGTGGATTCTCCTATGGATATAAGACAGAATAGTTTCTCTAACAGACAAAATCGTCAACTTCAAAAAAAATCAGTTTTGTGGTTGTTTCCTCCCACTACATCCCAGACATTGTTCAAGTGTTCTGTGAACTCATGGGAAATCATTTTATTTTTGATGGAAGTTCCTCACTTTTACTAGTCATGGTTGGAGATCAGAAACCTATTCATTCTTGGTGAAGGTTTATAGATTTATTGTCAAATTCACCCACTAAAAATGTTTACATTTTTCACAAAGAAATGTTCTGCATGATACTGATCCCTGTTTCATGAACACAAGAGTATGTGTAGGTATACATACATATGCATGCCTTTACTCACCTATAAATACAGTTATCAAAGCTAAAATAAGAACCAGAGGGTGTTTAATTTGACATACCCAAACATTTGCCCTCTTTCTCTCTAAAATTAGCATTTTCTGTAAAAATTATTTTTTATATTACTTCAGCACTTTCTGTGATAGCATCTCATCAGTGGAAGAGATAGGTTTCCAAGTTTATAACACTGAGGAGTATTTCAATTAAGAATGAATAAAGTTAACATATTTACTGAGGGCCTACTACTGACAAGATTCTCTACGACATTATAAGGACTCCCAAGAATACTTATCTTTTGCTTACCAACAATGCATACAGCTAAGTCATTCTATGTAAATATTTAAAATGTGGTGTTGGCTCAGATGAGGTTGCTCAGTATAGATTAAGATTGAGTGATGGATACTAATCAACATATTCACTTTCTGAGCTAGAAAGAGATTATATCACAGCTTTATGGACCTAAGTTACATAACCCTTTCTGATTCAGTGCAGATAGTCTCAAAAAGTTTCTCAAGACAATGGGGCACACTGATGAGTTAGGAGACAATTATGTACATGCACACTTTAGTGCCTTATATTAAACTTATTTTGTGGACCTACAATTTCCTGGAATTCTTTTCCTTCTTTAATTTTTTTCTTTTTTTTTTTTAGATTTTATTTATTTATTTTTAGAGAGAGCACAAGAGAGGGAGAAAGAGAGGGAGAGAAACATCAATGTGTGGTTGCCTCCCATGTGCCCCCTACTGGGGACCTGGCCCACAACCCAGGTATGTGCCCTGACTGGGAATTGAACCAGCAACCCTTTGGTTTATAGACTGTTATTTAGTCCACTAAGCCACACCAGCCAGGGCAATTTCCTGGAATTCTTAATGAGATCTCAACAGAAGCAGTAAGTAAACACATCCTAAATAAATCCTTCATGGGGTCACAATAAAAGCAAATTTAACAGCATTTTTAAGTGTCCTTCTAACCCCTAAACTACATGAGGCCTTTTATTAGACCCTGCACTTTCCATTTCATAAAACTCGTTACTCATAATAGTTGTTATTTCTTTCTGTTGCTAGCATTTAAGCAGTGTGAGAACATGGACTTTTCTTATTCTCTACTGTAGTCTTATTGCCCACTCCTGTGCCTGACACGTAGAAGATGTGTGATAAATCTTTGTGGAACGAATATTCTCTGAATGTCAATTGTTACCTCCTGTCTTGAATTAAACTGTGAGTCCCTTCAGAGGAGAGATTTTTGCCTACTTTATCTTTTAATCAACTCTCATTGTATATTTTATTCAATTGATATTTAAAATCTTGTGTCTATATTCTGTCCATCTAGAATAACTTTCTCAAGATCAATGATTGGCATTTATTTTTGTGTTTATCCTTATTCTCTAGTGCTTTGGAAATGAATGAATAGTTTTGAATGCATAAAAAAGATAAATGGAGTGAACTCTACAATCTAGTATAGTAGACAGATCACAAGTCAATACAAAGAAGAGAGTAATAACATCATTATAGTGTTAACAGAGGGTACCATTGAATGCTATAATAGGCATAGAAACAAAATATGCTGGATGATAGCTAAGATTTAGTTAGATTAGTCAGATCTGCAAAGGCTTCATGGTGAAAGTGACATTGGAGCAAAGGCTTCAAAGACGAGTAGAATTTCAACAAGCAAAGATGAGGAAAGGGACTGAGACAGGATTAAAAAAAGAGCATTTGCACTTGGGAGGATGCAGAAAACGGAGAAGTGGAGCAGTGGCTAAATCATACTACAGGGAACATGAAAAGAGGCAGGAGATATGTGTTCATAGACGTGGTCAGGAAACAATGTTCTAATGAGATTGTTAAGAACTCTCAATACCAGTGGACTCAGAGTGGAATGGAACTTTTCCTGCTGTCTTTGAGTTTCAACGAAGGCCTTAAAGGTAAGGACAATATGATAAACATACCACATTTTAAAGTATGATGCTAGATACATTGATGTAAGACTCTTGCCAAATATGGTCACCATCAACAGCCTATGTAATGGCTAGAAATTTATGGAGAAGAAGATTCTTTGAAATGAGGGAATTAATAAGAGGTGGGAGTACTGTGACCTTTTCTTGTCTCACCCACAGTAACCTCAAGGCAAGTGAAGGAGACTCCAAAAGAACAGTTGCAAGACTTGGAATTACCTGCAAGAGCACAGATTTTATTCTCAAATTCAAGTCAGATGCTCATGTA
Source organism: Carollia perspicillata (assembly GCA_004027735.1). NCBI lineage: Eukaryota > Metazoa > Chordata > Mammalia > Chiroptera > Phyllostomidae > Carollia > Carollia perspicillata. Next base: position 23,918 of record PVKM010013228.1, read on the forward strand.
GAGATAGGAACTGGTAGGGTTTCTCACGGCTACTATCAGAGCAGAACTCAAAAGCATTCTTGGACGAGCCTCAGGATATATACAGAGGTCCAGCAGGAGAGGGGGCACCTTTTGAGGACAGTATCAAGCTGGCGTCTGCTTGAGACTGGCTACACTGTCAGTGAAAGCAAGGCAAGAAGCAAGGAGCAGGGTGCTAACCAAATTCTCCCACTTGGTACAGTGTGGCCATGTAAGTTTTCCCATGGGTTACTTGGATGCTAAAGAAGGCAACCTGGCTCCAGTCACCCCTTTGAGACTCTGCCTAAGAGAGATCTCTGCTTGGGAGAGGAGATCTCAGGAAAAAGGAGCCAAGGGTCTACCGTGGGGAGGTGGGAACTGAGGTGGATAAGCATCTCCTGTGTCTGGAAACAGTGAAATGGGCAGGGCCACACAGAATCTTCCAAGGAGGACACTCATGTTCTTCTGAAGATGGAGTTACCATCGAATGCTCTCATGACAGAGCATCATCATTCCAAGAGAGCTGGAAATAACACCCTTTGCCTTTCTCCCTTTCTGTCCACCTGTACCATGGAGGATCCAAATGGGGAAAGGAAAAATTGTTTGGATTAAGAAAAATGAAAGATGAGGATTCCTTTCTCCACCATTAGTTCCAGACTTTAGCTAAACAGAAGAAAGATGCTTTGATTTAAATAGAAAACATAAGTTTTAAGAAATATTGGACTGGAATTATTAATACAGAATAAGAGGGCTTCTGAATAACCAAAAGGGAAAGAAAGTAATGGAGTCTGTCCAAAACATCAACAAGGGTGATGGCAATCAGAGAAAAAGATCAAATCTATCCAGTAAGTTGGTTTGAACTGTTGTTGCTTGTGATAGAAAGTCAATAGGAGTTTGTTTTTTTTTTAATTTGGGTTTTTTGGTGTTTTTATTTTTGTTGTATTTTTTCATTACCATGTATCCCTTTTATTTACATTGTTTTTAGGACAGATATGCTATGATGCAATTTGTGCTTTAACGATAGCCCTTATGATCATGTGCAGGTTACTGAGAGAATGGGCGCTTACCACTGTGTCAGAGTTCATGAACTTCAACCACACTATTAAATTTCCCCACATGGTAAAAATGGGTTGGCTTTCTGAAAAACAAATATCTTTCATCCCCTTCATACTGAGTCCCAAAACATGGTAGGGGGAAAGTTCTTAATAAAGCATCAAAAGTAGCCAGAAAGAAATATTAAAAATATTAAATCTGCCCATTCGATCTCAATGGACTCATGTGCATATATGTTTCAATATGTGGAAATCCTACCTTTCAGATTTTAGAATCTCTCTTTTTTATTTGTTTGTCCATCCTGACAGTAGTTTGTACTTGAAAATATCTTTTGAGGAAATGGTTTAACCGACACACCTTGGCAAAGACCTGGTGAATCCATAGATTTACCTATAAAATTACTCCCTTCTCCCCAGGGCCCCTGTTCTCTGCTGTAGGAGCCTAATGTGCAGAACTGAGTAATGCAGATAGTAAGTAGACTCTCTGGTCCTGTTCACCAGTATTGTGAAGATATAAAAATAAGACTTAAACAATGCAATAGGGAATTTGATATATTTAGATGGTCACAAGCTGAATTTTGCTCGTCACTGCTATAAAGAGGTGAGGAAAAGCTTTTTTAAAACTGTTTTTAAGATGCAAGGTGTAGGGAGTTAAGATCATCCCTATAACTTGCTAAAACTGATTCTAACAATACACAGTGCCACTTTCCATCTGTTGGACACTTATGCAACCCCACCATCACTGGCAATGAGAGCTGGGTCAGGACCAATACACTTTCTCCTCAAACCTCTGTTTTTAAGGCCTGCACATGCCCTCCATGGCCCATCAGCCCCAGGCCTCTGCCTCCGAATTAGAGCCATGTCAGCCTGGTGGTTACTACCCGCATTTGGTGTTCTCTCTCTCTCTCTCTCTCTCTCTCTCTCTCTCTCTCTCTGTCTCTCTCTCTCTCTCTCTGTCTCTCTCTCTCTCCCTCCCCCCCCTTCTCTCCATAAGTCCTCCTTTGGTTTGAATTGTAATATCTCTCCTTTTCATCTTGCAACCCCAATGCGAAGAGAGAAAGATTTTCTGAATAACATTATTAAACTATAATAGCCCTGGCTAGTGTAGCTCAGTGGATTGAGTGCAGGCCTGCAAACCAAATGATCGTGGTTCGATTCCCAGTCAGGGCACATGCCTGGGTTGCAGGCCAGTTCCCAGCAGGGGACACATGAGAGGCAACCATACACTGATATTTCTCTCCCTCTCTCCTTCCCTTCCCCTCTAAAGATAAATAAATAAAATATTTTTTAAAAAATAAACTATAATAGAACCACTCTAAATAGAACACTTCATTAAGTGCAATCAGCTAGAGTGGTGTGAGCACACGTCTACATTTCTGGGTCCCTGGAAGCCATGCTGCCATTTACATCCACCAGTGGACAGTTCTCAGATGAAAGTTATATAGTTTAAGTGACTCGAAACAGGGCCAACCAGAGAGAAGGACTCTGGATTTTATTCTATTACCCTGAAATCATTTTTCATATCAATGAACAAACACACTGCAACATGGAAAGACAACAATGTAAGAATTGGTCCTTATTTCTGTCTGGATATCTGCCCAGCTTTCAGTTTGCCTTCTTGCTTCTAACCAATGGCAGGGGAATGTGTCAGGCTTCTCAAGTCAGAAGCAAGGCAGACAAAAGGAGGAATTAGTAGGAACCACACAGCCCTGTCCAGAAGAATAGATACAAGATAACAAGAAGCCCTGGATACCAGATTAACCTTCTACTTAAGCTTCATACACACTTTCTGCTGCAAACAGCGACACCAACCACTACCACTCTACCTTGGAACTCTTTCGTCTGGTAATTCCTGACATAGGTCTGATGCAGCGCCTCTCCTTGTCACCTCCCGTCAACCCTGAAATGGTATAACAGTAAAGAGTCACTTAGGATCTTTGCATCACAACTTTCCAATTAATTAAAAAGGGAATCATTATAGAAAGCTGCCTCTAATCTCTACAGTTGTATACATTGAGGATAAATCAGTTAATACCGATGAACTGCTTAGAGCACAAGTATAAAAAAGGGATTAGTACATTTCCTTCTAGCATTGGACGAAACACAAAATGCTCACCAGAGACTAGCATCATTTCCTGTGGTTGTGACCTTAAATTCTGCATGACAGCTATTTAACCAGTGAATCAAAGGAAATTTTAGGTTTCGATAGTGTCTGGATCGCTGATTTGTGCATTTATGAAAATGCACGAATGCATTTTCATAAAGTAAATGATACCACAACAAATTCAACCAAACCTGCAAATCTTTTTAATGTATCTAAACAAATAAAAGTAGGTATTTCGAAGCTAGCACAGCAGTGTGGCTGCCTGTGTGACAACGGCGTGCCACTGTGGCACACGAAGGAGCACAGAGTGGACACTTCTCCAGGCTCAGTCAGTGCTCCAGACATGTAACTTCCCTCCCTGCACTTTCCATCAACTGCTTTAACTGTCTAACCTGTAATCTGTTTTTCCCTGTATATTTGGTCAGTCAGTATTTATAGTGTCTACTGTGTACCAGGTACTGTTCTGGGTCCTGGAGGCCATGACAAGCATGGGTGGCACCATCCTTGCCTTCTTGGTGCTTGTGTTTTAGGAAAAAAATATATATATATCAAACATGTAACAAGTAAATATGACCATGCCAGAGTGTGAGACTTACTATAAAGTAACAAAATAGGCCATGTAATAGACAGAAAAAATATGCTTCTGAGGAGGTGACACGGGAGCTGAAAAAGGAGGTTTTGATTCTCTTGTTTCCCGATAAATCCATGATGCCTAGAATTGGTAATTGTTCAATATTCAATAAGCGTTTGCTGAATGAATGAGTGAAAGAATAAATAGAGAGGATTCACAGATGTTATAAAAAATGCGAGACAGCAGAGGGGCTGGAAATGCAGGAACATTGAATTGGGTTTTAGAGAAAGAAAAGAAAGGCCAATGTGCCTTCAGCATAATGAGCCAAGAAAAAAAAGTGTTGGGGGAGGTGATGTAGGCGAGGGGGCGGGGCCAGAACATGTTTCTCGTCAGACACTCACACCCTGGCTCATCAGCAGTGCATATTTAGAAACCACCCATCAAGAGTTTTACCTCTGCAGATGGCTGACCTGTACCTGTTTCCAAATTCTGAGTATCCTCTTCTTTATGCCGTGGCTACAGCACATTGGGGTTCTCTCTCGTGTCAGGGTCTTCACCGGAGCTCCAGCAGCTGTCTGCGACACCGGCCCCCCCGATGGGCTGACTGCTCCTTCCTCGCCCATCCTTCAGCACCCCTCTTAGGGAGGCCATGTCTCAGCCCCAAGTCCCACTCACTTCCCTCTGCGACCATCACACCCCCAACCCCGTGCCCATTGCTTTCCCCTCCTCACACTTCCCCTCCATCCTTATTCGGTAAGATATCACCGTCCCTGCTAGAGCAGAAGCACAACGTGGGTAGGAACGGTGTCTACTTGTTCATCATTGTTGCAGTGGGAACTCAGTGAATATTTTCTGAGTGAATGAATAAAGTCTAACTCTTACTTAAAATAAAAGATTGGAGGAAACATGTTTAAAGTTTTCCTAGGTTTGGATTCAGAAATAGTTAATATACAGTCTCTGACCTTACAATGACATTATCTGGAATAAGGCAAATGCCCTGGGTTCTTTTCCTGACCGAACTGCACGTGACCTTGGGCCAGTCACTTAACCTTGCTTGTTCCTGGAGTGGGAGCTGGGAATGTGAGCCCCACCACTGCAGGACGGCACTGGAGGGAGGGAGGGAGGGAGGCGAAGGAAGGATGAAGCAAGAAACGGGGCCTAAAATTCTCTGGGATTTTTAAGTTGCATGTCCACTATATCTCAAAATGATATCTGCAAGCCATAAGGCTTATTTGTTTCTCCAGGCTGTTTATAAGAAATCGGTTTTACATTCTGTTTCAGAGAAAAACTAAAAGAGCAAGTGCACGTGAAGGAAGGTGTCCTTCGTGGACATAAGGGTCAGCCACACACAGAAAGATGCACTGACAACTTCATCATTGCTTATTAAGACATCAGTTTTTAATTAAACTGAGAGGGAGTCATAGGGAAGAAGTTTACATGTGTATTTTTTTCCTGACATCAATACCGCCATTGATGAGCAGATCCAATTTAGTTTCACTCTGAGCGGGCAGACAATGGTCAGTTTTCCTCCAGCTGCCTTATTTTACAAGCATTAATGAACAATTAACCAACACTGGCACTCTTTCCGTCTGTAATCCTGTAGTAGGATCGCTAATCTCTACCACTAGCAGCTAATGATGAAGGTCTCTTAAGCTTTACTTCTTATCTCAGCCAGTTCTTAATACTTGCATAAGTATGCCTTCTGAGGAGGGGGGCCCCCTACCGCTATGCAACCTGAGAACAAAAGCCCAAAGACATTTTTGAAGGGGTTTCTGTTCAATAACACTTCTATGCTTATGTTTGCCTTCCTCCTCCAACAAACACCCGCGATCAACAGAGGGCTCTGGAGGTCACGGAGGGCTCTATGTTTCCATACTTCTAATACTTATAAGAATGTATTCAGACCGTATTATACACAACCCCACCCCTGACTGCACAGGCAGACACCCTAAAGTGGGGAGGGAAATGCGGACTAAATAGAATCAAACAGTAGTGTTCTCCGTGAGTCAGCTTTGATTTGGTATTGAATAACACTGGGTTTGAAAACACATTGTCATTAAAAATGTATAGGGGAGAGGCAGATTTATCTAGAAAGCCCCACATAGGATAGGTTTTCGTTTCTCTGAATTTAATACAACTTATATTCAATTATCTCTCTCTAGTGGGGCAGAAACCAATTCACTATTTCATTAGAACTCCTCCATAGGGTCAAGATTTAAAGAAAATGCAGGGTCAAGATTAAAAAAAAAAAAATCCAACTGTAGCGTGAGCCCAACTGTAGGACAATAGCATGGCTGCGATGACACAGTTTTCATCTGTAACTACTTTTCAGACTCTTACAATTTGCTGGGAAAGTTATTAATTCAGGGAAAGATGTACTCAAGATTTAATTCCAAGACTAAATTGTTAGAAAATGTTTTGTGAACACAGATTTTTCTGGGCGTTGAGTGCTGGGGGAGAAGGAGGAGAAGAAATAGCAGCAAAGACAGCAGGCAGGATCTGCAGATGTCACTTTTGCATCCAATTAAGACAAAGTAAACAAAGCAAACGTTCTCATCCAGGGCTAAAACTTCAGCCTTGGCATTTTCTAGTTGTTGGTCCTCAGAAACATTGATCTGGAAGCAGGACAGCTACCAGGGTAACATGGAGGGTGACCTGGTACTGAGAGAGCAGGCACCGTGACGTGTCTGGACGGATGTCCCAAGGACATCTGCTCTCCGGAGGAGTAGGAACCGGAAGACAAGGGTGGTGATGTGATGCCAGTCACTCATTTCTTGAGCCTCAGACTTGCAAAACTTCTAACTACCCACATCCCTACAATGTACTACAATTTGGGCACTCGAAGATGCATGATGCTCTAAAATAAATAAATAGCTACTTTCATCAACATTCATCCAAAGTGAAATAAATCTTTTTCATA
>PVKM010013229.1:0-30541 GCA_004027735.1 Carollia perspicillata
TGAGTCACCTGGGTGATTTGATGTTTTGCCAAAAATCTCTGCATGGCTTCGATGCATGAGTGGGTGTTATTGTCATGATGAAGCTACCAGTCACCAGTTGCCCATAGCTGCAGCCTTTGGAATCACCCGAACAGTTTATGCAGAGGAATGTTTAAGCTAATGCAAAATTTGATGTACATTTGTTGCTCTACTCAGTCATTTTGAATGTGATGGTCACACAGGACACATGCTCACTCAATGGTGTCTACTGCCCCCACTGACTAATACAGTGAAGTTGCCATCGTTCACACATGCACATTCCAGTCCACTCTCCTTGGCTGCCAGGTTACATCGATGTTGCACAAACCATTCTCGTTATATTAACAATGGTTGGGCTTTTTCCAGACAGACCTGGTATACTTTTCATTTCTCTTGGGTAAATACCTAGTAGAATGGTTGGGTTATATGTAGGTAATATATAACTTTTTAAGAAACTACTAAACAGCTTTCCAGAGTGGCTCCAAAGTATACATTTTATCTTCTCACCAGCAAGTATGTGAGAATTCCACTTACTTCATATCTTTACCAGTACTCAGTATGGTCAGACTTTTTAATTTTACCCATTTTAGTGGGTAAGTAGTGGTATCTTATGTGGTTTTTAATTTGCACTTCCCTATTGACACTGATGGTGTACACCTTGACATGTGCATATCTGTCATCAGTATGTCTTTTTTTGGTTTGAAATTCCATTTAAATATTTTGCCTGCTTTATCAATAGATTGCATTATTTTTGAGTTCTAAGAGTTCATTTTACATGCAGATTCAGGTCCTTTTTCAAACAGGTTTTATAAATATATGGTCCTGGTCTGTGGTTTGTCCTTTAATAACAGTGTGTTTTGATGGGCTCAGATTTTAATTTTGATAAAGTACATTTTATTGATTTTTTCTTTTATTACTTGTGTTTTCTGTTGCATTGAAGAAATTTTTGCTGAGCTCAAGATCCACCAAGCTTTTCTCCTATAGTTTCTTAAAGAAATCTTACAGTTTCAGTGTGTAGAGTTCAGTCTGTGATCCATTTAGAATTGTTTTTTTGTTTATGGTACGAACTGTGAAGGTTCCTTTTCTTTTTAACATGTGGCTATACAGTTGTTTGATCACAATTTATTGAAATACTATCTTTTTCTCATTGAATTGCTTTTGTACCTTTGTTGAAAATTAGCTGACAAATTTTGAGTCTATTTCAGGACTCTGTACTTTGTTCCATTGATCATAAATCTTTTTTAAAAAATATTTTATATACTTATTTTTAGAGAGAGGGGAATGAAGGGAGAAAGATAGGGAGAGAAACATTGATGTATGAGAGAAACACAGATTGGTTGCCTCTCACATGCCCCCAGTTGGGGACCTCGCCTGCAACCCAGGCATGTACCCTGGCTTGCAATTGAACTGGCAACCTTTAGGTTCGCAGGCCAGTGCTCAATCCACAGTGCCACACCAGCCAGGGCAGATCACAACTCTTAAAATTGGTGGTACAAGGCCTCCAACTCTGATATGTTAAGTCTTCGGCATTTTCATATAAAGTTTAGATCATCTTGTCATTTCTTCCAAAAAGCCTTCTGGGTGTTTGCTTGGAATCTATAAATCTATTTGGGGAGATTGGACATCTTAATATTAAGTATTCTGACCTACATATATGTTTTATTTCTCTGTGTCTTCTTTAATTACTCTCAACAGCATTTTGTTGCTTTCAGTATATAGGTCTTGTACATCTTTTGTCAGATTTATCCCTCAAAATTTCATACTTGTTATGATAATGTAAATGGTACTTTAAAAATTCAGTTTCCAACCCTGATCTGTGTGGCTTAGTTGGTTGGGTGTTGTTCTGCAAAGTGAAAGGTTGCTAGTTTGATTCCCAGTCAGGGCACATGCCTGGGTTTTGTGTTTTAGTCCCTGGGTGGGGTGTGTACAGGAGGCAGCCAATCAATGTTTCTCTTCCTCTCTTTCTCCCTTTCTCCTCTCTAAAAATAAATAAATAAAATCTTTTTAAAAATACTCAGTTTCCAATTGTTTGTTGCTAGGATATGGAAATACAATTGATATTTTTATTGCACTAACCTTTTATTGAGTGGAATTTACATACACCTTCCATATATAGCTAAATGATTTTTAAAAATAAGATATTTAATTTAGAATACTCTTCTAAAAATCTAACAGTATTTCTTATGTATTGTTTGTTAACTGTGTGTCATAGGTTGCCTTGCAGAATTAGTGTAGTAGGTTGTGGTCACCACTTGAAAAAAATGCAATAGAGTGGAGTGTGTCAGATTGTATTAAACTATTGCTTTGTGAAATTTTTTCAATTATATGTGTGTATTAGATTGTAACTTTAGTAGTGTATTTCTTGACGTAGCTCATATAAAAAATTTGAAAATAAGTAATTCACTTTTGAGGCATACAGTAGGGGAAGAAAGCAGCTAGCCCTAAGAGGAGGGTGCCTGATTAAAGGAATTATAGATCGGGTAAAAAAAGTGGTGTTGGGTAAGGGAGAAACATAATGGGTTTCTTTAGAAAAGCTTTCTGTTTCTTAGTTTTGATTGGAGGTATATTTAGGCTGCATGATGAAGCCCACAGACTGTGAAAGGATGTAGTTAGTTCAGATTAATAACTTAATGTTCCTGGCCAAAGGACTTGGCAGTCTATCAGATTTTGGGAAGTCTCTCTAACAACATCCTCTCTTATAAGACTTGAACATGTGGCCATAAGGTACTTTTCTCTTCGAGAAATACTGTTTTGAATAAAATCAAACAAACTGTTAAATTTGGTTACACAAAGGTATGCTTCTTGTAATATGTCTTCATATACAATGAGAAGTTAATCCTTGTAAGGGCACACATTTTGAGATACTAGCTAGAGCTTTCAGTTGCTTCCTCATTTCAAGGGTGTTTTGAGTTGGGCCCAGTTGGGGAGAATGGAACATGATGGGGAACTATCTTTAAGGTACCTTTAAGTTCTGAAATGTTGGATCTGTGTTTCTCTCTCAAATGCACTTTTATTTTTTGTCATCCTGATCCTGTGGTAGCGTTTTTGTTTCAGCTCTTGCAGGAAAGAATCTGATTAAACAGCCTAGAAACCTTGTCAGCCTCTAGATCAGTCAGCTGTAAGCAAGGAAGTCTGTTATAATATCTTAGATTTGCACCTTTCTCCTATGTCCATTGCCTTTCTCTGAGAGTTGGAATCACTGGTAGCTAGCTGGGTAGCCACCCTAACAAGTGTTTGTTTACTAATATGTTAATTTAATTTAGTTACTATTAAAAGTCAAATTATGATATTGAAATGATTTCTAGATGGTTAAAATTCTTTTTCTTTAAGGCATTGGTTCTTAGCCTTTTTGGTGTCTAAAAACCCCTTTTGAAAATATAACAAAATACCCTAAACCACTTGATGGCCATCTTCAAACATCAGATTGAGTGCCTACTTTTAAGTTTTTTCATTAAATAAAAATTTAACATGCATTATTAAATTCTCTATAAAATCTGATTGTTTATGCGATAGCACGAAATATAGAATAGGAATGCTTATTTGTAATTACAACTATTATTTTAGAAAACATTATCAAGTAGCAGAGCCAGTTCTTAAGTTTAGAAAAGTAGTAGGTGTTGATTTGAATCTCTAACATCATACACAACAGAAGGAACTGTAAACAATTTCAGGACAAAGTAGATTAAGAAATTTATTATATGAATGCAAAGAGGTAAGTGTGGAAGAAGGTCAGAAAAGTGCTTTTATAAACTGTGTTCTAAGATTCTTTTGAGCTTTATTCTTTGATTTTACCCTCAGATATTATTTTTAACCTGGAGATAGTTCACTTCACAAATCTGTTTCAGATTTCTTTAGCAAGTAACAAAACTGTATGATCTTTGTTTTTATGATGTAGCTATAAGATGAATCTAATGAAAGCTGAAATAAACCATGGCTAAAATTTATAGTAACATCAGGTACAAAATTTGTACCATTGATTTATGGTTTACTGCTTACTTAGTGTTTAATCAGGTCAAAACAATTTTTTTAAGAAAATTGTGATCACTGGTTATGTAATGTCTCTCTGTTGTTCATATTACTATTTGACCTTTATCTTCATATTAGTAAGAGCTAACACTGAGTTTTCCTGTGTGGTAGGGACAGTTCCTAGCATTTTAAGTGTTGCAACTCAGTTAATGCTCAAAATAACCCCATGAGGCAGGTATAATTACTAGTCCCACTTTACAGATGAGGAAACTGAGGCATAGAGAGGTTAAGTAGTTAGTGGTATTTTTCTTCTTGCAGAGCTGGAATTCTTGACTTTTCTTGACGTAATGCATTTATGCTGTGTCCTCTTAAGCGGGTTATAACTCTCGATTATATGGACTTACTTTCTTTGCCTGAAATGTTTATTTAGCACAGTCCTTTGCACATAATTTAGGCTCTAATAATTATATATTAATTGAAAATTGTATAATATAAATCAAACCCATTCTTTCTATTTGCCTGGAAATTTTAGTTAGCTATTATTGTTTTTAATATAGTAAATACATATTCATGCATTATGTGTAATTAATGAAGATTTTGGATAAAATGGAAGCCTGTTCTTATGTTTTTTAATTGCTCATTATTAAAAATATGGGAAAGTTAACCAATAAAATATATACATTCACAATGAAGTTTATTTTATGTGATACAAATGTTAGACTAAAGGTCATATTTATTTTAAAACCTCTTTGCATGCCACAAGGCAGCAGTCCCCAACCTTTTTGGCACCAGGGACTGGTTTCGTAGAAGATAGTTTTTCCGTGCACTGAGGTGGAGGAGATGGTTTCGGGATAATTTAAGCACAGTACACTCAAGCTTGCCTTCTGCTGTGCTGCCTGGTTTCTGGCAGGCCCAGACTGGTATTGGGGATCCGCGCTGTAATGTACATAGCAATGAAACATTAGTGTATGTTCTGGGTTTTAAAAATATCTGTAAGAGTTGTGCCATTTTTATCTTTATGTGGTATGACTTCTGTGCAGTTGTTACTACTTTGGCATATGCAGGTCAATCAGCTTTCTCTTTATCTTTGTTTTGAGTCTTTGTTAACATCTGCTTTGGTTTTACATAGACTTCATGCTTCTATTCTTCTCCCCACCATCTCCACCAAATAAAATAATTATTCAGTGTTTAATTTATTGACCTAGATTTCTAACAAAGGTAAGCTTTAAAATGTTTATATCACTTTTTTATAGGTTTAAATGATTTTTTAATGAGCTGAAATGGTTTAGTTCAGATATAGTTTATTCTCTTTAGGATCAGGACAAGTGTTATAACACTTCTCAATTATAATATTTAGAAGAGTAATACAATTATCTGGAGACTTCAAATGTCAATTTAGTCTAAAGAGCCTGTAGCAACACTTGGAAAAAGCATAGGCAGACATGTCTTTCTTTCATGCCTTAATGCTCTTTTATGAGTATTTGTCCTTTTGTTTGCCTAGTATACAGTTAATGAAAGTCTGCTTTTCCATATCAATTAAATTATAACAAATGTGGCTAAAGAGCCATTCTACTGTTTCTGATGTTAGAAGCATAATTATATTAATAAATGATTGGGAAATATTTGTGTAAAACTGATATACATGTAAATTAAAGTCTAACATGAATAATAGAAGATAAATAATTTGATATATACACTGCCTGCCCAATATAAGAAACCAGCTTTTTAACAGCTGTGGATGTGACAGTTATCAATATATTTTTAACTTCCTATTTAAAATATTTTAATTTTTTAAAAAATATAAAAGATGAGCAATATTAATATAAGATAGTTTCAAGATTAGCTTCATAGCTCAGCCATTTAAAAATCCTGTTTGGATAAGCATGACATTTTGATATGGTTCCAGTTAAAAACCTGTAATTAGTGTGTTCATAATTTAATCTAAATGGAAGGAAGGAAAAATTTTTGAGAACTCATTTGAATATCTGTTTTGTACCATATACTTTATGTGTTATATTTAATCCTCACTAAGATCTTTTGTGGTTGGTATTATTTTCCCCATTTTATAGATAAGTAAATTGAGCTAGAGAGTTGTCACAATAAGTAGCTAAACTAGAATTCAGAGCTGTTGGACTTTAAAGCCCATGCTCTTTGCATATGTTATCCTTTTGTTATGAACTAATTTGAAGATAGGATTTCTTGTGAATAACATATCTTAATCTTTCTATCTTTCACTTTTCACACTTGCCAAACTTGTCTTTTTGGGTTTCTGTTGAACTTCTGTCTTTATAAAAGTGATAAATGCTCAGTATACATTTAAACATGGAGAAAGGTATGAAGATGAATGGACCTAAAATTTCACCAATCATAGATACCCTTGATATTTGAGTTTTTATAATGCATTTTAAAAGATTATTTATTAATTTTTAGACAGAGGGGAGGGGAGAGAGAGGGGGAGAACAATATCAATGTGTGGTTGCCTCCCACATACTCCCAAATGGGGACCTGGCCTGCAACCCAGGCTTGTGCCCTGACTTGGAATCAAGTTGGCAACACTCTGGTTTGCAGACCTGCACTCAATCCACTGAGCAACACCAGCCAGGGCTATAATGCATTTTTAATACAATTGAAATCATGGAGTATAACTTTAAACCTTGAATTTTTACCAGACATTATAATGGAAACATTTCTTTGGCAAAATATATTATGTGATATGTATACAGCATAATGTATCAAAATTAAAGGGCTTACTCCCTTTTGGACATTTAGCTACTTTTACTTTTTCCCTTTATAAATAATTGAGGTGAACGTTCTTATACATACTAATCAAGATGTTGCCTGATTTCTCCACTAACCGCCTCCTTCCACATGCACATTTACACATCCACACAATCCATCCTGCCCAGCACTAAAGATGCAGAGTCAAATGTTGTGTTCAAGTTTGCTTTCAGTTTTAGGTGTTTCCCCTCTTCTCATTCTTTCTCATTTTATTTTATTTTTTACATATGTAGAGTACTAACATGCTTTCCAAAGTCAAAACTATTCAAAGCCAGTGTTTCCTCTTGTGTACTTTTTCTGCTGTCTCCTAATCAAGGATTGTCTGTCCTCCTGGTACCATCAATACTAGGGTTTTTTTCTGTTTGTTTGTTTGTTTCTGCATCATTGTCATCAGCATACAGGCCTCACCTTTTAAAACAAAACAGTCCCTGTGTGGTGTGGCTAACCGGATTGAGTGCTGGCCTGTGAACCAGAACTTGATTGATTACATATGGAAATATTCAAACGTATGACAGAAACACCGTAACATTCTTTAAGAGAACTACAGACAACAGAGATAAAAACAAAAAAATAATAAAACCTTGTTGAAAAACATGAAATAAAGTAGAGCCTGTCACTGTGGTTTAGGTTTCTTAGTGCTGCTACATTTTTAGTGCTCTGTGTATTTGCAAGCATGACTCTACCATAACTGACACTCAGATAAATGTCAATATATATTCTCTTTCAGGTTTACCAAAAATTTATCTCCTGACAAGATAAATCTCAGTACCCTTAAAGGAGAAGGTGAACTGAAGAATTTGGAGTTGGATGAAGAGGTGCTCCAGAATATGTTGGATTTGCCAACATGGCTTGCTATCAACAAAGTTTTTTGTAATAAAGCATCTATTAGGGTGAGACTGATATCTGTGAAAAGCATTTTCTGTTTTTATTTTTTAATTTCATCCCTATCTTTTGAAGTAAATATTTTGTGTTAGGTAATTCTGTAAAGAGTATTTTTATTATAGTTTAAAAAGACAAATACCTTTGTCTAAATAATTACATGAATATGTGCTTTATAAATTTAGTCATATACTAATATATTAGTTATTAATTTATAGATTTTAATGTTCACTTAAAATTTAATGTTATTAACACTTAAATAAATTTATTAGTAGTTTATTAATAAAGTAGTTGGTTAAATTTGGCACATTGAAACTTCTAAATAAGATTTGCTGTCAAATGCAGCATTTTCAATTTGTGTTTATCTTAAATGAAGACATTTAAAAATTATTATTATTACTACTTATTAAAACTTATTCCTACGTGCTTTGACACTAATCATGTCACTTCTTGCTCTTAAAGACTAGACTTGGTTTGGCCCTGGCTTAGGTAACTCATTTAGGTAGAGTGTCATCCATGTACACCAAGGTTGTGGGTTCAGTCCTTGGTCAGGGCACATAAAAGGATCAGCTAATGAATGCATAAATAAATGAAACAACAAAAACTGATGTTTTTTTTTTCTCTCTAGAAATCAATAAAATTATATATTTAAAAATAGTCTGCCCTGGCTGGTACAACTCAGTGGATTAAGCGTGGGCTGCGAACCAAAGGGTCGCCAGTTGGATTCCCAGTCAGGGCACATGCCTGGGTTGTGGGCCAGGTCCCCAGTGGGGGCCATGTGAGAGGCAACTTGGATGTTTCTCTCTCTCTTTCTCTCCCTCCCCCTGTCTCTAAAAATAAATAAATAAATAAAATCTTTAAAAAAAAGTCTGGCTTAGTTTGAAAGTCTGCTTAGTAGAAATAGTGAATACTAATTTTTTCATAAAGTTAAAATTGGGCACCAAAAGAGAAGATTGTGGAAAAAAGATAGTCTCTTTCAATTTTTTGTTGTAGCCTTCATAAACCTAAGTATCTATAAGGATATGATATTTTAGTACAGATTATGTTTGAATATTATTTACTTGATACCGCCTACATTTTATAGCAGTGGCCTCATTTTTGTACTTACCTTGAATATTTGCAAAAAGATTGGCCAGAATTCCAGAATAAAAAAATTTTTTTAAATGAACAAAGTACTAATTGTGCTTTGCTGGGAAGTCTTAGCTAAAATTCTGAAATTAAAATGTGTTTTAAGGACTGGGAAGAGAAGATATTTAAGGCAGCTTGAAATTTTTACTTAAAAAGATGACTAAGAAAATATGACTAGTCGCTTATGTAATACAGGTACATTTAATTTTAAGAGTATGCATGAATTGCTTATTTAATATTTTATAATTTAAGAAATAAGTCATCTAATACAATTTGGTATGTTTATCACTATATTAAAAAAGAAACTGTGTTGGTTACTCTTTTACATTTTTTTAATGATTTCTTTTAAAGCAAAAACTTTTTTTTTTTTTTAGATCCCATGGACAAAACTGAAAACACATCCCATCTGTTTGGTGAGTTCTGAATTGCCTCAGAAATAAACATTTATATAAGCATATGATCTAACTACTCCTTTAATATTAACATGTCCTGGGATTAGAAACTGCACTTCTATACAATCTCAGGAGTATATGGCTACTTCTTTAGAATTTTTCTCTCATACCCCTATAATACAACTTTTCTACCAGATAGTGCCTTGAGAAGGACTAAGCACATTGCTTTCTATTTTGATACTTGTCTTTTTAGGCCTTCAGAGAGACGTTTAAAATGGCTCTGCTCAATTACTGCTTACTCTGCTCATAAAGAAATGGAAGACCATATGGTCTTAAATAATGTACATAAAATAAAAAATAAAATATCTAATTGTTTGCTTTTTAAATGTATTTTTATTAGTCCCTAGATAAAGTAATAATGGAAATGAGTACATGCGAAGAACCACGAAGTCCTAATGGCCCATCACCAATTGCAACTGCTTCAGGACAGAGGTAAGCTATTTGCATTAATCTGAATGACTGGCAAAGGGAAATTTTTTCTATAGTCATCTCTATTATCTGTAATAATGTAACATAAAACCTCTCCCATCAAACATTTTAGAGTTTTAGTATGTATGTTATAGAAGTAGCAGAATTGATTTTTAGCCTCTTTAAATATCAAGAAAAGCAAGATAAATAAAAGAGGCATTATCAACCAAAGGCAGAGCAGAAACAGAAAATGAAAGAGAAGAATTTAGGCATACTATAAATCAGATGCATATCATTTATTCTACGCATTGATAAAGAGTTAAATTGATGCCTAAAAAATTATAGACATTTTAGATTACTCTAAAAATTATTAAAGAATGCTTCCAAATTAGATTTTGATAGCCAAGTCAGATGCTAATAAAGTAGAAACATGACCCATTTTGCAAAGTCTTCTTGAAAAGTTAGAATAGTTCTTGAAAAATAGATCTTTAAAAAATACTGTTTATTTTTGCATTCACTGTGTTTGGATCTGGTGCTATACATCATTTCCTCAAGGCAGGGTTTTGCACCGTTTTAGATTGTGCAGTTATTCTTGTAAAATGTTCACATAGGTTTAATGTGATTGGTACCTCCTCCAGTTATACAACTGGGCCACCCTCAACATTTATAGTATTCTAGGTACAGAGTAAAACCAGTGATAATACTCTTCTTGAGGATGAAGATGCATATATACACATACACACACTTACACCATCCTCTTTCACCAAGGTCGAACCACCTTTACATCAGCATATTCTATCTGATGTACAGTTTATATTTGCATTACAGGTAATAGTGACTGGGAAAAGAGCTTCCACGTGAACTTCTTTGTTGTTTTTGCATTGTCCAGCAATTTGTGATTTTATTGTATATTTTCAGGTTTGATAGAGTAGATTAGAGTAGTTGGTCTTTAAATTAGCTAGAGTCAAAAAAAAAATTAGAAAGTAGAGATGTTTATAAGATTACTGAAAGTGAAAAAGATCAGGAAAATTGATATTAATGAAAGATTTATTTTAATTAGATATGGCAGAAATTAGATATTTTGTCAGTGCACGCTAAATGTAGTTGATAGTGTTCTTCCTGATTCACATTTTTATAGTATTGATAAGCTTTATATTCTGGCTTTGTAATTATATGATGGCAATCCTTGTACTTTGATGCATGGCAGTATGGTTAATCTATTTCCACGTTTTTCACACTTGCTTGATTGTAACAATTAGGAGTCTGCAGAGTCTTTTAAGTTCGTTTTTTAAAAATTACGATTCATTAGGTTTATAATGGTTGTCAAGAAGATGAATATGGGCCCTTGCTAGGTAGCTCAGTTGGTTAAAGCATTTGTCCTGATATGCCAGGTTTGGAGGTTTGAGCCCCGGTCAGAGCACGCACAAGAATCAACCAATGAATTCATAAAGAAGTGGAACAACAAAGCAACAAATCAATGTTTTTTTCCCTCTCTCTAGAAAAAAGGAATATGAATATGTATTTTTTCCAATTCTTTAGAGTCATGCAACTTAGAGAAACACTGATCTATTTGAGTTTGTTTTTAGCTAAAAGATTAAAATAGAGGGATACTAATAATTAATAGGCTTAGAAGAAACTTAACTCGTAAACAGGAATTTTACCTTTAAGTTATAATGGATGGCATAACCAGAAACATGTAGACTTAGTCATTGATACCGACATCGCCCTGCTGATGGTAAGTCTTGGAAAACAGTTGTAACACTTTAATGTGCATACATTAGAACAGATAGGGATGGATATTCTAAAGGGTATTCCTGTAAAATTATTTCGGAAATATTCTTTCCACTCCAGGAATATTTCTACCTAAGTGACTGATAATTGTCCTTAGAATCAAAGCACCTCCTCTTTAGGATGCTGATGAGTTCTTACTCTTGGATTCTCTAAACCCAAGGTAGATGGTTACCTCTTTTCATAACAAAACTACATCAGGCAAGCCAAGAACTGTACAAATTACTACGCATATACTGTTTCACTTAAGAACCACAACCACCTTTTCAAATAGGTATTATTATCATTTTACAAATGAGGAAACAGGCTCACAGACTTTTAATAGTATTAATATACTACTAATAATATGATAAATAATAGTTATATTTTTATGAAGTATCAGAAAAGAGGGACTATTTGGTTAATGTGCATTACTTCCTGTTCTATAGATAACCTACAAAGTATTACCTGATTTAAAAGATAAGTCAGGCCCTGGATGGGTAGTTCAGTTGGTTGGGAGTATTGTTCTGATATACCAAGGTTACGGGTTTGATCCCCATTCAGGGTACATGCTGGGAGCAGCCAATGAGTGCATGGGTAGTGGAACAGCAGACTGATGTTTCTTTCTTTCTCTCGCCCTCTTCTGCCTCTCTCTCAAATCAATAAATAAAAAATTTTCAAAATACATCACAAAAAGATAAGTTATATGAAGCTTAAAAAGGTTAAGTGATTTACTTATTTATTTAATAAGGTAGTAAATCAAAAAACATAGCAGCAGATATATTGGAGGCATGTACATGATCCATATGATGATGGGTTCATTTTTATTCATGTTGGCTTTGAAATGTGTGAGAGCAAGCCTGGTGGAGGTATGTGGTAGATATTTGAACTTTACAGTCTGAAGTGAGAGATTTGGATGGAGACATAGATTTAGGAGTAATGGTCATATTAATGATGATTGAAGTAATGTGCCAGTTGGGCAAACTTTTACCACTCCTTCTGCCAAAATATATTGATAGTCTATATTCCAGTTATACTGCACTATTCATCATTCTTGAAATATAACCTCTGCTTTCCTACTTATATCTCTGCCTTTACTCATGCTTTTTCCTGTTCCAAGATTTCCCTTCCTTCCTATCTCTCCCTGTGGAAAGTTCATTTTCTTTTTCTAGATATATTTCTCCCTAGTTATGAGCAATTTCTTCCTCTAGTAAGTGTGCTGATGATTTCTTTTAAAAAACATCTAATTACAGATAGCCTCATGTTTCGGTTACTAGAGTCTTTTTTCTCCTCCCCGAGTAACTTGTGCGCCCTGTAATGCCATAACTCTATTTTGATTTTCCTTATGTTGCAGTGTTGTTCACATAGTAGATACATGATGAATATTTGTTAAATAGAATTAGAGAATGTGAACTATTTTTTACCTTATTCCTGAATTACAAGATTATATACCAGCTGGACTCTGTATCCTTCTGTGTGTCAAGAATTTAGCTCTCTTATTTATGTTATAGATGCCAATTGTCTAGACTAATGCCTTTTGAGAAACTGATTATAAAAATTTAATTTATGGGAGACCTCCAGTTTAAAAAATTGTTCATCATTTTGAGAAGAGCATTTTTATAACTTACATATAACCAGGCTATGCTATTAACAAAAAATTGTTTTTAAAAACAAAATTAATAATATTATGATAGTTCGTATACTTGTGTGAGAATATTAACGCATAATTTTTCTTTAAATGATATTTTTGGGGCTTTAGCACATTATATTTTGTTTTGCTTTACTTTTCCAGTGAATACGGTTTTGCTGAAAAAGTAGTTGAGGGAATTACTGTTTCCGTAAATTCCATTGCCATCCGCATTGGAGCAAAAGCCTTCAATGCATCCTTTGAGCTTTCCCAGTTACGGATCTACAGTGTAAATGCAAACTGGGAGCATGGAGATTTAAGATTTACTCGTATTCAAGATCCACAGAGGGGAGAGGTAAAGATTTTTGTCTTTGTTTAAAAACTATTTTAGTCACTGATAAATAAAAGATATTTAAAATAATTACTTCTGTGGTTACCTAGATTCACATACTACTAGATTTACTCCTACCTTTTAACTGTATTTTTCTCTGTTTTATTCTTAATCATTATCAAATGTATGTATATAATGTTTTTATTGTAATAATCTTTCAGTTTATAGAGTTAATAAGTCCTATTTTAACTTTACAGCTACTCAGAATTGAATTTTACATTTATAAAACTAAAATATGTCTTTTAAACTCTTGGTCACATGATTCAGATACTCTGTACTTTATATTAAAATTAAATTACTTAGAATAAAAGCATTAACAGCTTTATAGGTGATGAATATAATTATGAGAATGTGTTACTGACTTTGTTGGAAGTAGACAGATTTTTAAAAAATAGTCATAGTGACTTTATGTAGAATGTCATATGACAATTAGTGAAAAGGTACATTTCTTTTTTCTTAAATCTACATTTTTCTTGTGCAAGTGAAGCTAATTTCTGTGTTCTCTTTAGGTTTTGACATTTAAAGAAATAAATTGGCAGATGATTCGAATAGAGGCAGATGCTACCCAAAGTTCACAACTTGAAATTATGTGTGCTCCTGTTCGATTAATAACCAACCAATCAAAAATCAGAGTCACACTTAAAAGAAGAGTAAGTTAGCAGGGTTTTCTTTTTGATTCATGTGATAACTGTTGGAATTGACAAGAAATTCAAAATAATTTTTAGGCAAAACATTGGCATTTTAAAACAATGCAAAAACAAAAGGAAATGTAGTAGCTTAAGCAATATTTGAAGAAACCTACTATAATATTAAACTTTTCAGTCCTCTAGATTTAATATTTAGATTTTTATTTTTTATGATTTAGTAGATTTCTCAGTTGTCAGATATCTGTTGAATATTACAGTTTTACAATTTTATTTCTACTATTGAATCATTTAGGAGTAGGTAAACTTTAGTAACCAAAACTACTAGCTTTAGAAGGTTATTAAGGTATGACTGGTAATTAAGATAAATAAAGAAGGATAGGTACTTAAGGATGTCAGAAGTGAGAGTTTACTATGGATTGTGATAAAATTTAATGACAGAGTAATGACTTATTTTAACCATGACTTAAAGTCTCAACAACATGTTTTATATCACTAGGACACAAATTACTATGTTAAATTAAATTGGAAAAAAGTATTTTTAGAATATGTGGTTTTAAAATAGCATTTTAGTTTTTAATTGATGTTAATGCCCCTTTTTGCTGCTAGAATCAGATGAATTAACATAGGTGATTAAACAATTTATTGGTTATAAATACAAAATTAAATCATATAAGTACTTATACCTATATTCCTTTTACCCGTTTAGTACAGAAATTTGCCAGTCTTTTTTACTACTGTATCACCAATACTAGGAGATATTCTTTCTATGCTTTTGAAACTCATTGCATATTGGGTGAATGAAGGAAGGATCTATATTAATTCCATTCAAAACTTACATTTTTTTAAAGAACAAGTGCATTTATTATAAGTTTACTTCTTGGCTTAATTTTATGAATCAATTTTTTTGACAGTTAAAAGACTGCAATGTCATTGCAACAAAGTTAGTTCTAATATTGGATGACTTATTATGGGTTTTAACGGATTCTCAGTTGAAGGCCATGGTACAATATGCAAAGTCTCTTAGTGAAGCAATAGAAAAATCAACAGAACAAAGGAAGAGTATGGCTCCTGAACCTACACAGGTAAGCTGTTAACAGGAAAAAACAAAACCTTACTTTACATGTAAATGGTTTAAAAATCAGAATGGGACCCTGGCTGGTGTAGCTCAGTGGATTGAACGCAGTCTGTGAACCAAGGTGTCACCGGTTCCATTCCCAGTCAGGGCACATGCCTGGGTTGCAGGCCAGGTCTCCAGTGAGGGCCACGTGAGAGGCAACTACACATTGATGTTTCTCTCCTTCTCTTTCTCCCTCCCTTCTCCTCTCTCTAAAAATAAATAACTAAAAATAAAATCTTAAAGAAAAATCAGAACGGATAGTTTTCTTTATGTGAAATAGATTGTAATACTGAGTCCAAGATTCTCCTTATATGTCTTAGTATATACTTTTACATACTTGATACCTATATGAAAACATGTATTAATTGTATTTCTATCTATATGGTTCTTATTTGTTTGGTGGTAGGTCTGTATTGGGCACTAGAGTTAATGATAACAAAAATACTTGATATCTACTTTCAGGAAGTTAAAAACATACAATTACCAAATTACTAAAGTAAAGACAAAAGGAAAAAAAGCCCTGGAGAATGATAGTCCAAGGTAGGGTGTGAGAATTAATAGTGCAGAAATCGGAAGCCCTGGGGAATCGCTGCAGTTGGACACAAAACCGTAGACTCGTCTGATGGCTGGTGCACAGATCGGGGAAATACACTGACCACTTTCTTAAAATCAGAAGCTGTCCCTGTTTTGTCTGAAGAGTAAAAGGTTTTCTAGAAATCTTTCTCAGTACTAAATTCTGAGAATTTAACATGAAAATGTTTGTAGAAGGGATGTTGAAAATCCCATTATGTAGTGTCTTCTGATAATTTTATAAAAAGTACAGTTGAGTTTTTACATTAAATATCAGTTGAGGAAAATGAATCAGGAGGCCTTGCCAGACCTGAATGACAAAGTTTTATTCAGGGATCTTAAATAAATTGCAACTTGAGAAACAGTACCAGGCAGTGCCTAGAGCGTTCAGAAGCAAAGAGAGAAGTTGAGAGTTTTTGTAGTAAAAACATACTTGAGAAGAACCAGTTCTCCATTCTTAGCTTCTGGATTGGTCGAAAAAGGTAATCTTTGAGATGCTGGGTGGTCTGGACAATGAAAGTCTTTCCTAAGTATGTCAGGTGGATAATGGATACATTTGGTCCAAAGTTCTTCATATTGTTATCTGTAGGATTTATGTACATCCAGGCATGGACCCACAGCTGAAAAGTTTGAAAGTTTAAGCCATGAGGCTAGTTCAACTAAAATAAAATAGTTTCATCATGATTCTGCTCACTCTGATTTAATTAATTTTGTTAGCTGACTTTAGTGACTCTGTTTTTGTTTCTTTAATCTTCCTCACTACTCTCAGTAAAAACTTAGGTTTTACTGTGAAATCATACTTCTGTGAAGCTACAGTACTTCTTTGGAAGTTGAGTAATGTAGTCCAGGTTTATAGCTTGGTGATTTGGCTTGTACATCAGAATGGCATATGTTTAGGTTTTCCTGTGCCTATCAAATTGGCATTATTTACAGCCTGCCTCCTTTGTCATAAGCTGCAGGGCTAGACACTGGGTATATAAAAATGAGTATTATCTGACCCGGCCCTAAAAGATCTCAGAGTATAACTCAAAAGAAACCATTGCAGTTTAACATAAATACTAGAGTGCAGAATTAAAAAGAGGGGCGAGGCACAGCAGTTTTAGTCAACTGCAGAGTTTGGAAAGGTTTCACTAAGGATAATGAAATTAAGTCTTAAATGTCTTTATAGGTGAGGGAAAGGGATGAGGAAAAGGAATCTGCAAAAGTGTGGTGATGTTAAAGAGCATGATAAAGATAAGGAGTTTGGTGTTACTAGAGCAGCGTTTTTGAGAGTGAGGTACATGTGCTGGGGGGATGTGTGACAACTGTCCAGGTTTTAGGAAATCGAGGACCTCATCTTCTGTTTTGATGTGTACTCTTTCTTAAACTTGGTCTACCTGAGAATGTTCTTGTGTTAAGATGTCAGACTGACTCTTCCTTTTCACAATTACTCTTACCCTATTTTATAATGAAAGGCATTTTTCTTATTCTCATTCTTACTGTAATGAATTTGTCCAGCAAACAAAACAAAACAGCCTCTGGAAACAACACAGACAATTTGAAATATTGCTGTTCTTACCAGAAGTGAATAACCAGGGATAAATAACAAGTTAGATGATTTCCACTTGCTCACTTTCAACACATTTGAAGGAAGATCTAATCAATGTCAACTTTTAGGTTATTAAAAGTAATTTTTCATAATCATTTTGTGAGTCCTAGAATATAACTTGAAGAAGTTGAAAGAATAATGTTACATTGCTAAAACAAAACCCACTTTATTCCAATCTACCTATTTATGTGATCCAAGTTTTTCAGAGCTTTCACCATAAAAACAAATAGGTAGAGAATTGATGGTAAGCCCTGTCATTCTACCAGTAATAATTTATTCAATAAAATTTCGTCATAATTCTCTGGGGTAATCTAATTTTAAAAGTTCAATGAACAGAACACTGGACTGTAGCAACAAATAGAACTTTCCTGGGTAGGTAGTCTGGATTTAGCAGAAGAGTGCGGTGAGTACAACATGATGTGTGTTACATGTTGAAGAATTTCAACATGCAGTCAAATATGGCATGGTGGTACTATAAAGAACAGACAGAAAAAAAAATAGCTAGTGTCGGAGGAGGGGTGGACTTGATCCTCCGGTAGTGGTTTTAAAGAAGAAATACAAGCTAAATCGGTGAGAGTAGCAGAGTCTTTCGTCAGTTGAGGACTTTTCAAATCGAAATTGGTAGTGCCATTAGCCAATAATGGGAATGCAGAGAAAGAAACAAGTTTGATTAAGGGAGGTAAAGCTAAGAAAAGTAATGAGTTCTTTTTTGGAGTTGAAAAACAATTGAAGAAGTACAGGAGGTAATATTTTACAATTTTGCCATCATAGACATAAACTGGTCTGTTAAGGCTTGCAGTGATGATTTATATAGCTTAGGATGTCATTAATGGAGATGGCAGTTGAAATTAAAGAATAGACGATGTGTTGATGTTACCATAGCTCTTGTTTATACAATGTGTAAGTATGTTTATATAAAATAGAATATAGATTGAGAAACTAGATAAAGATACAGATTAGGAAACTAGGAAGAAGCATAAAATTCTATAATCTTACCATCATAACAAAAATAAATGTTAGCATTTTGAGTTATTTTCTTACAGATTGTTCTGCCTAGACATCTGCATTTTCCCCCTAGTTTTAGTAAAGATGTAGTAAGTGGATATATACAGTGTTTTTCCATGTTGTTAGTCTTTGTAATTACTATTTTTTTTGTCTCTCTGTAATACTTAACTTCAGCATTCACATTACCCATAGAGTTTCTTCCTTGGGTTGTGGTTGTCATATCACTACTTTAGGCAGAATGAAGACTGTCCTGATTATTTGAAGTATCAAGAGAAAGGGTTAGAGAGTGAAGTAGTTAGAGCTCAGCTTTACAGTTTGAGAGCCAGCTCTTAAAACAAATATTTGCTTCTCTTGATCCTTCTGTAAGAGAGAAGGAGGACTACATTCAGAATTATTAACCACACAGCAAAAAGGTTTATCATGACCTGCTTTTTTCCCCACAGACATTATCCAAACTCCTGAATCTACCACAGTATTAAGAGAGGGGTTTGTAAAGAGACAAATGTTTATTTTTTTACTTTGTATCAGTATTTATCTTGATGAATAAGAGAGAAAACATGATTAAAGAAACACAGGAGAGTGTTTGCTTTCAAAATAGTATTATCATAGAAATAAATACTAGTCTGTTAATGTTTTAAAGTAGATAGGGAAAAACATAAGGATGGTTTTTCTGATGGAAATGAGTTAACAATTAATTAATCAAAAAGTTTTACTTGAGCCCCTAGTATTATGTTTTGTTTTTTAAATTACATTTTATTGATTGTGCTATTATATTTGTCCTGATTTTTCCCCCTTTGCCCCACCTCCACCCAGCACCTGCCCCCCCCCCATCAGACAATTCCCTACACCATACCCATGGGTCTTGCGTATCAGTTCTTTGGCTACTCCATTTCCTATACTGTACATGTCCATGGCTATTCTGTAACTTCTTATTTGTACTTCTTAATCCCTTCACCTCCTCACCCATTCCACCACACCCCACTCCCATCTGGCAACCATCAAAATGCTCTCTGTATTCATGATTCTGTCTCTTTTCTTCTTGTTTGCTTACTTTGTTTTTTAGATTCAATTGTTGATAGATTTGTATTTATTGCCATTTTATTGTTCATAGTTTTTATCTTCTTCTTTTTCTTAAATAAATTCCTTCCACATTTCATAGAATAATGGTCTAATGATGATGAACTCCTTTAGTTTTTTCTTGTCTGGGAAGCTCTTTATCTGCCCTTAGATTCTAAATGATAGCTTTGCTGGGTAGAGCAGTCTCTGCTGTAGGTCCCTGCTTTTCATGACTGAATATTTCTTGCCAATCCCTTCTAGCCGGCAAAGTTTCTTTTGAGAAATCAGCTGACAGTCTTATGGGAACCCCCCCTGTAGGTAACTACTATTTTTCTCTTGCTGCTTTTAAGATTCTCTCTTTTATCTTTAACCTTTGGCATTTTAATTATGATGTCTTGGAGTGGACCTGTTTGTGTCCATCTTGTTTGGGACTCTCTGTGTTGAGCCTCTGGTATTAATGTCTTCACATTGAATATAGGTCTCATATTCAAATTTTGTCTAATTTTCGAGTTTTAGTTTTATTCCTATGTAATTAAGAAAATATTTAAGGAAAACTGAGCTATTGATATAAAAGAAAACATATTAGCGTATTTTTTATTACTTTATTCCTAAAACTATTCTAAGTTTTATTGTTTGGGAAATTTCAAGCATATAACTTGCAATGATAATGCAGTTTTGAATCTTTTAGAGCTCTACGGCAGCCCCGTCCACGCAGCAAGTGAAGACACCACAGACTTCAAATGCTCCTGATCTAAATGACGCAATTGTGAAGCTATTCAATGACTTTGATGTTAAAGAAACCTCCCATCATTTAGTGATTTCTCATCTAGATCTACACATATGTGATGATATTCATGCTAAAGAAAAAGGTAATTAAAGCTGCTTATTTTAAACTGTTTTGTTTTTTCTAGAATTTGCTGTAAAACTGAATTATCATGTAATATATAGTATGTACTATAAGATAACTGGATATAATGTTATCATTCATAAGAGATACATGCCTGAAAGGTATAATGTTAAATGTTATAGATTGCAGTACGTACATCAAGCTCCATAGAAACAGTGCGGGGGCAAGTGTGAGCTGGCCCGGCACAGAGCAGCTCTGCTTCTTGTGGCAAAGTAGTTGAACCATGGGCAAGGGAGAACCTAAAAGCCGACAGGCCAAATGCCATTATATGCTTTCTTTGTGCAAACTCGCCAGTAGGAGCACAAGAAGTAGCACCCAGATGCTTCAGTCAGCTTCTCCGAGTTTTCTAAGAAGGGTTCAGAGAGGTGAAAGACCATGTGCGCTAAAGAGAAAAACATTTGAAGACATGGCAAAGGTGGACAAGGCCTGTTATGAGAGAGAAAGGAAAACATACATCTCTCCTAAAAGGGAAGTAAAAAAGAAGTTCAAGGATCCCCATGTAACCTAGAGGCCTCCTTCAGCCATTTTGTTGTTTTGTTGTGAGTTTTGACCCCAAATCAAAGAGAGCATTGGGCTTGTCCATCCGTGATGCTGTGAAGAAGCTGGGAGAGAGGTGGAATCACATTGCTGCAGGTGACAGCAGCCTGATGAAATGAAGGTGGCTAAGCTAAAGGAGAGCTACGAAAAGGGTGTTGCTGCTTACCAAGGTAAAGGAAAACCTGATGCTGCAAAAAGGGAGTTTTCAAGGCTGAAAAAAGCAAGAAAAAGAAGAAAGAGGAAGAAGACAAGGAAGATCAACAGGAGGAGGAAGATGAAGATGATGAGTTGGTTCTAGCATTTTTTTTTTCTTATTTATAAAGCATTTAACCCCCCTCTACACAATTCATTCCTTTCAAAACCTTGTATTGAAATATAAGGCTGTGTAAGATTTGTTTCTAAACTGTACAATGTCTTTTTTTTGTATAGTTAACATACTACTGAATGTGTCTTTAGATACCATATGGTGGTATTTTCAGTAGCCACTAACCTTGCTTGGTACAAATGGGGTTTGTAAATTGGCATGAAATTTAAAGTAGGTTCTTATTGGTGCACATTACAAATTAGTTATATATGGGGATGGTAGATTTTTCATTTTCATTTTTGTCTGGCGCAGCTTATATGAAATGTTTGTTAACTGAATACTACTCAGTAATTGCAAAAAAAGTTACAACTATTTTGTTGACATTCTGAATACTTCTAAGTAAATATAGGTTTTTTTAATTGAAAAAGTATTATGTATTGGTATGACATTTTACTTTGCTTTAATAAGTTAGTACTTAAGTATAATTAATTGTTAGCTGTCAATGCCAATAAAATTAGATTTCAAAAATCAAAGACTGAGTATATGACATCCTTGGAGAATGATGGAATAATAAACTTGCCTTTGAATTAACTTTTCTATAATTTTGAAATCATCTGTAAATGAAATTGTACTCAGTTTATAATTTGCACTTGTGTTTTCAGCATGGTGGTTCATAGTTTTCTGACCCGGAGTGCATGTAAACACAGTTGTGGAGCTGCTTGACATTTCTTGTGTCTCCTCCTCCCAGTACTCTAAATTTTGATAAGGATGCTAAATTTCAGTTAAGAAGTTTTTTTCTTCTTTTCTCTTAGCTTTTGTTTCTTAATTTTTTTATTATTAAATACTTTTGAATTTTATTGTTGTTCAAGTACAGTTTTCTGGCTTTCCCCCCACCCCTCCCCACCACCCCTGCCATCCCCACCTCCCTCCCCTGTTTCTAACCACCTCTTGTTTTTGTCCATGTGTCCTTTATAGTTGTTTCTATAAGTCCTTCACCCTTTTTCCCCCATGTTCCCCTCCCCTCTCTCCCCTCTGGTTACTGTCAGTTTGTTCTTAATTTCGTGTCTCTGGTTATATTTTGCTTGTTTGTTTGTTTTGTTGATTAGGTTCCAGTTAGAGGTGAGATCATAATAGTATTTGTCTTTTACTGCCTGGCTTATTTCACTCAGCATAATGCTCTCCAGTTCCATCCATGCTGTGGCAAAGGGTGGGATCTCCTTTTTTCTTTCTGCTGCGTAGAATTCTATCGTGTAAACATACCATAATTTTTTGATCCATTCATTTACGGATGAGCACTTAGGTTGCTTCCAGCACTTGGCTATTGTATATTGTGCTGTTATGAACATTGGGGTGCATAGGTTCTTTTGGATTGGTGTTTCAGGGTTCTTAGGGTATAATCCTAGCAGTGGAGTTGCCAGGTCCAAAGTCAGTTGCATTTTTAGTTTTCTGAGGAAATTCCATACTGTTTTCCATAGTGGTTGCACCAGTCTGCAATCCCTCCAACAGTGCACTAGGGTCCCCTTTCTCCACAACCTCTCCAACATTTGTTGTTTATTGCTTTGTTAATGATGGCTGTTCTCACTGGTGTGAAGTGGTATCTCATTGTGGTTTTAATTTGCGTCTTTCTGATGGCTAGCAATGCTGAGTATCTTTTCATATGTCTCTGGGTCCTCTGTATGTCCTCCTTGGAGAAGTGTCTGTTCAAGTTCTTATTTAGTAGACAAAGGTAACAGGGTAGCAGGAAGCTGTTCTTGGTCACTCTGAAAACCTGTGCTCCTCTAATCTAAATTCTAGGGCATTTCTCTATCAAAGAGTGTCCCTGGTCCTAAGTGTGGGAATGGTTCAGTAGGTGGTCCTGTCTCCAGGACAGAGGCTTTCAGATTTTGGTGCGCATGAGGATCAAGCCGAGGAGTTTTTAAAAATGAAGATATTTGACCTGTGTTCCTCAGATCGAAATCAGTATCTCAGCTATGAAAATTATTTCTCTGGAGCAAAAAGAGAAATAAAAATAAGAGAAAGAACTCATGGATGGGACAACAGTGTGGTGATTACTGGAGGGAGGAGGATAGAGGAAGTGAAGGAAAGATAAAAACAGAAAAATAAAAAAAAGAAAAAAATTGTTGCTCTGGAGAGTGAATGTTAGACTGAACCTGGATAATTAGCAGTAGAAATTATCTTGCTTTCATCATTGAACGCTACCAGATCAAAAGATGGAGCATAAAAGGTGAGGAAGATTTGGAATATGGAGAAGGTTTATTGTCCTTCCTTTGTTCACCTTTGTGTCATTTGGCATAGTTGGTGATTTGGAAGGAAAATCTAAAAAATTAGAACAAACCAAAATAACAAAGTGAGAGGTCATGGTTTAGTAATAAGCAAAAGGACAGAGAAAACTGTTTTCTAAGCTCTTTGACATTCCTTACTTTCATGTTCCCTCAGAGAATAAGCTGTATGGTGTCATTTAAGAGAAAACCCCTCAACCAAAATATCTTCATCATTGTACAGATGTATAACTAGTTCTCTGCTATTCTGAAATACGGAAAGTTCTGAAATGTTTTTTTAGGTTTGTAAAAAACTTATTTGCTGGAAAAACTTGACCTAAACAAACACATTGTTATTCATCATCTTTATTTTACCCATTAGTGTTTTTGAGTTTTGCTGTGGAATTACATTTTTTAAAAATTTATTTAATACTGTCTCAGAACCTGCTGGAGGTGTTACATGATAACCTTGTGTATATATACTTTTACTTTCATAACATATTTTAAAAATTCTGAATTCTGAAACATTCGGTTCTGGGTTTTGTTTATGTTTTTTAAATTGGTAAAGAGTAAAAAAGTGACTCATCTTTATTTTTCCCAGTGGGGTTCTGTTGCCCCATCATGATTTAGAAATAACCTTTCTCCTGCTGTATTAGGGTGTTGGGCTTTGAAGTAAATTCCATGTCCAGGGTTTTAAAATGAGTGGTTGTAGATCTGTACTAGAAATTCTGCTAGTTGAATAAATTACAGTTAACAAATGAATAAACAGAGTGTGTACATAGCTATGTCTTGTACTTGATTTGCCTGTACTGTTATAAAATTTGATTTTTATGTTGGAATTACACTGACTTATCTACTTCTAATCTTAATATAGCTATGTGATCTTGGACAACTTAACCAACCTAATAGACTCAATTTCTCTTCAATAAGAGGCAAGATGATAGAATTTGGTGACAAATATTTCTAGAGTTCAAAACCAATTCTACACTTACTGGTTATATGAGCTTCACCTATTTTACTTAACTTCTTTGTGTCTCAATTTTTTTATCTAGAAAATGAGCATAATAATAATGCTATCTAGCTCATAGGGTTGTTATGAAGAACAAATGAGTAAGTATACCTAAATTATTTAAAATAATGCCTGACATATTGTTAAGGCTGTAAATATAAAGGCTGTGTTATTGCATCCTCATTTTTTAGCCTATTTGCAAGTGATAGGTGCTTAATACTTATCAAAATGAATTGCATTTCCTAAAATCCTTAATGTATTATCTGTGATAACAGAGAGACACATATTATTGCTTGAACTGTAGGTATGATAAATTGTTTCTGATACTTGCTTAATATTCTTTTCTTTTTCTCTCAAATCCATCTTTTTCTTTTCCCAGATTCAAATAGACGTATTACTGGAGGAGCTATGCAACTATCTTTTACACAGCTTAGTATAGATTATTATCCTTATCACAAAGCAGGTGTGTATAACAGTTTTTTTTTAAATACATAAATCTTGCTTTCAATTTATATAGCAAATTCATTTGTTTTATTTTTGTTTTAATTTAATTTTAAAAGCAAAAAGAGATCAAAACATTTGTTATTTTCCCCCATAGTATCTTACCAAGAAAATACAGTTGCCATAGAGAATATTCATTCATTTATATTGAGGTTTATGTAGATTGTTAGAAAGTATAATTGTTAGATATTGGCAATATTACAAATAACTAATTTAAAATTTGTTTTTTAAAAATAGTTTATTTATTTAATTATTTTTAGAGAAAGGGGACAGGAAGGAGAAAGAGTGGGAAAGAAACATCAGTGTGTGGTTGCCTCTCATGTGTCCCCTACTGGGGACCTGGCCTGGAACCCAGGCATGTGTCCCAACTGGGAATTGAACTGGTGACCCTTTGCTTCACAGGCCTGTGCTCAATCCACTGAGCTACACCAGCCAGGGCTAATTTAAAAGTTTTTTTTTTAAAGATTTTATTTATTTATTTTTAGAGAGAGGGGAGGAGAGGTAGAAAGAGAGGGAGAGAAACATCAGTGTGTGGTTGCCTCTCGAACACCCCCTACTGGGGACCTGGCCCTCAACCCAAGCATGTGCCCTGACTGGGAATCAAATCAGCAGTACTTTGGTTTGCAGGCCAGTACTCAGTCCATTGAGCCATACAAGCCAAGGCTAATTTCAAACTTTTAAAAAATGAGAACACATATTTGTGCTATTTTATTAATTGTGACAAATTTATTAATATGTTTGAACTTTTAAGTAATATATTTAGATATTAATAAATCAAAAAAATGTAAAGCCAAAGGGTAACAGTGAATTTTAGCTAAGACGTAGGAGTCCATGAACTTGTTTTTAAAAACTTTTTTATATTTTCTAAATTTTATCAATAAATGAGATTTAATAGGGTCCTTAATAATTAAATATTGATGGATTCTTTATCCCAAATAATAAAAACAAAAAGAATGTACATTTATGGCCAAATTAAGTAATTTGACCTGATAGCCATCTCTGCATTTTGGTGGCATGTGGCTTTTTGTTTTTAATTCACACAAATAACTATAATGAGTTTTCTGGGTTACATATACCTAAAATATTTTTAACTATAGAAATCATTTGTATTGGAAACTAAAACTTTCAGTTATAAAGCAGATTTTATTTTCTTTTTTAATATACATATTACTTTCCTTGTTGTTACAGAGAAACCTAATATCCTGATGTCTATCTTGATAATTTTTATTTATGTCTTCAGCTTTTTAATAATCCTCATCACTTTTATGGATGTTTGTTAGTCACTTTACAGTAGATCTTTGATGAAAAGACTTTTCTTTGATGGTTGAGTGTTCAGTGAATGTTCACTAGCAATGCTGCTTCTAATTGAAACTGAATGATGTCTTACCATGGGTGGGGGGTAGACAGAAACTCTCCTTGATTATTTCCTTTTGACCTGTTGACTTTCCTTCCCTCTGTTCTAAATGTTTGCTCATATTTTCTAGGAAGGTTAAAATCTGTAGTAAGCAAAGGCTGTAAATTTATTGGGAAATTGAAGAATCTCTTGAGAATATGAATAAATCTATTTGGAAGCATAACAGAATAAATGAAAATTGTGTACTTTTCAGTGAAGTTTCTTGTTAATTCATTTTACAGGAGATAGTTGTACTCATTGGATGTATTTTAGTGATGCAACCAAGACAAAAAATGGATGGGCCAACGAATTGTTACAGGAATTTGAGAGCAACGTTGAAATGCTTAAACAGGCTATAAAGGATCATAATGTAGGTTCACCTCCTAAATCACCAACACATGCCTCTCCCCAGCACACACAAACAGGTATTTTACCTATGACATTATGGTTTTCCCCTAATATTAATTGTGTGTGTTCATAATATGATATTTTCTGTAAATAAGATTATGTTTAATTAAATGTATAAAAAATCTGCATTTTGTTTAGACCATAGGCCTGGAATATTTTAGACTCTTTAATGACTAGTAGATTTCTCTTTTTAATAATTATTTCAGACAAAAGGTATGTGGGAGTATCTTAAGTATGATATCATTCCTGATTAAAGAATAATCATGAAAAGGCAATCATCACAATTTAACATTTCTGTATCAGTTTACATATAGTGTTTCCTTATATATTATGTCATTTGAGAAATCAGAGTTCATCTGTATTTCTGGTAGCTGTCATAAATAGTAAAAGAGCGACTGTTTGAAAAAAATTGCAGCAAATTGAAAGGAGTTTTTGTTTCTCACAGAGAAAGATGCAGCTCTGAAAGGGACTTCCAGAACACCTTCAGTATTATCTCAACAATCCAAAGCTAAGTTAATGTCTAGTTCTCTTGTGGTTAGACTCGCAGATTTCAATATATATCAGGTATGTTTTACTTTTTAGATTAAATCTTCTGATATAATACTTTTAGTATCTCCTGCAACTCTTATAAACTAATGCCACCATTTTATTTAAAAACATCTGACCAGATTTGTGAAATGTCTTAAATTAGGTAGGATAGAAAATATAAGTTCATTGATTTTTATGTATATAGTTTTCCAGGATTAGCCACAGTGTGAGGTTAAGATTAGAGTGCTTTCGATTGCCAAATCTTCACAAGATTTCTGAAAGCAACTGCAAGTTTACGGGTTTCCATAAACTGCCTACAGATTCAAGAATTCACTGGAA
The DNA here is from genome assembly GCA_004027735.1 of Carollia perspicillata. Lineage (NCBI taxonomy): Eukaryota > Metazoa > Chordata > Mammalia > Chiroptera > Phyllostomidae > Carollia > Carollia perspicillata. The sequence continues at coordinate 27,582 of PVKM010013229.1, forward strand.
AAATTCACAGAACTCATTGAAATCAATCATATTCAGAGTCACTTTATTAAAGGAAAGAATACAAATTAGAACCACTCATAGGAAGAGAACATAGAGAGGGGTCTGGGAGGGTTTTAAATTCAGAACTAATTTTTCTCAAGACACATTAGCCTCCTGGCATGGTTGTGTAACAATATGTATAAAATACTGCTCACCTAGTTGAATTCAGTCTCTAGGTGGATTAATACCAGGCGACTCAAGGTGTCCAACTTCTAAACACTACTAGGGGAAGTTTGGCCAGTCCCACTCTGAGACATCTTGTGAGCATAAGCTATCACTTGCGGCCCCAGGGGTCCACCATGAATAGGAAATTCCAGTAGTTTAAAATTACTTCCCAGGAGCAGGGACAAAGGTCAGACCTCTCTTTGTAGTCCAGATTCTGTATTACACAATTGTTTTAATGGGAAAAAGTAGAATACCTTTTGCTTTATTGAACTACCATGTATTAGCTATACTGTCAACATAATTTTATAGCTGAGACCTCTATGTCCCATTTACACCTAAAAATCTTACTCAGGGTGTAATCTCACAATATAGTTTAACCTCACAGTTCTTGAGACTAACACAATCGAGTCTGTTATGATTCAAATGTAATTTCAACTCCTTAACAGTTAAGGAGTGGTTACGTTTATACAGTCCTAAAATTATTTTGACCTGTTGAAGGCAACAGCAAGGCTGATGTGGCCGCTGGTGAAAATGAGTTTGACACCCCTGCAATATACTAGGACTTATTTTTTAAAAATAAAAGAAAGGATTTCAGATGTGTGTTAGCATTTATGAATTATTCTTATTTATTTTGATAAACCCGTGCCTTTGAGACTTAGGTTTTTTTTAAAATATTTATTTATCTTTAGAGGGCAAGGGAAGGAGGGAGAGAGAGAAATGTCAATGTATGTTTGCCTCTCATGAGTGCCCTGCTGGGAACTGGCCTGCAACCCAGGCATGTGCCCTGACTGGGAATCGAACCACGATTGTTTGGTTCGCAGGCCCATGCTCAATCCACTGAGCTACACCAGTCAGGGCTGAGACTTAGTTTTATATGAAAAGTTTTCAATTTCTGTAGTGGTTTTCAACTGGGGCCAATTTTGCTCCTCAGGGGACATTAGGGGACTAGTCTGAGGACAGTTTTGGTTGTCACAGTTGGAGGGGGTAGCTACTGACACTGGTGGGTAGAGACCAGTGATTCTGTTGAACGTTCTGCAATGTACCAGATAGCCTCCACAATGAAGACTTATCTCGCCCAAAATGTCAGTAATGTCAACTTTGGGAAACCTTGGTTTAACAGTTATTGTGCTATTGCTTCCTTTTTTACATTCTATACGTAATGCGTCTCATTCAAAGCAGACTTTAAATTATGAGATTTAGTAAATTCAAATGGTAATGAGTTACTTATAATATCAAATGATTGAAGGTGAAGTACAGTAAAGAAATCCCACATAAACAAATATACCAAAACAAAACAAAAGTAACTGGGAGACAATAAAATAGTACGATCATTCCATCTTGAATAACTTTTTAACTATTAAAGGAAAAAGTAAGCTGTTGTCTATAAAAATAACTCAACACTTTGAGTCGGAAAGGATTTATTTCCATGTATACAGAGAAAAGCTTCTTGACTGGATAATGTAAGAAGGTGACTTAAATTTATAGACTACAAATAATTGAAAGGTTTGAGTAGCAATTTACACAAGAGAAAACATAACCATTGAAAAAGCATTTTACTTTGTATGAGAAATATACATGTTTGTTGAATGAATGAAAAAAATAACCTTGAGATACATCTCTGGGTCTACTAAGTAAGCATAAATGAGTGAAATTGATAAAACTATTGGTTGAACTTTGGGGGAAATTAGTATATACATTTTTAATGTAATTGTAAATTATCAGTTTTTGTAATAACCTTAAAACTAATAGTTCTTTTTGGAAAAATACTTAAAAATATTTAAGAAGCATTTATAATTGTATTACTTTTATTGTAAAATATACATAACAATTTGTCATCTTAATCGTTTTTAAGTGTATAATACCTTGGCATTAAGTATATTCACATTGTTGTACAACTCTCACCACTGTCCATCTTCATAATTTTTTATCATTTCAAACTGAAATTCTGTATATAACTATATTATTTCTCATAATAAAGAAATTTGGGTAGAGAATTATTATATAATACATAGTGGAGAAACATTCTAGTCTTGAGGACTTTAAACTGTGTCCAGACTCTGTCATGTACTTATTTGTTTTATCTTACAGAAATACTCTGTTATTTTAAGGCTTGAAATAATAAGTTTGCAAGGAATGTTGAACAGAGTTGATTTTTGTAATTGATAAGAATCCAAAGAGATGATTGTTTCCTGAATAGTTAATTTAAAAATAATTTAGTGTGCACCCTGACTGCAATGGCTCAGTGGGTTGGGAGTCTCCTGCAAACTGAAGGGTGGCTTTTTAGATTCCCAGTCAGGGCACAGACCTGGGTTGTGGGCCAGATCTGGGGCAGGGTACACAACTGATGAGTGTTTCTCTTGCAAATCGATGTTTCTCTCCTTCTCTTCCCCTCTCTTTAAGAATAAATACAATCTTTAAAAAAATGCCCAGTAAAAATAATTTAATGTTCAGTTAAGTATATAATAAAGTTTTCATTGGAAATTAACCATTAATTAATTATTGGAAGCAATTTTTAATACTTTGAAATGATGTCTGTGTTGCATAAATTCTTTGGAACGGGCCTTATTCAGTGTTACTTTAAGAAACTTAATTATTTTTTCAGGTCTCTACAGCAGAACAATGTCGCTCTTCCCCGAAAAGTATGATTTCTTGCAATAAAAAATCCCTGTATCTTCCACAAGAGATGTCAGCTGTCTATATAGAATTCACAGAATATTATTATCCTGATGGAAAGGATTTTCCAAGTAAGAGGGTTT
>PVKM010013230.1:0-30566 GCA_004027735.1 Carollia perspicillata
AACACCAAATAGGATCATAAAGGAATATCAAGACATTTTTCTTCTTTTTAACTTTCAAGCTAGGACATATTTCAGCCGGTAAGTATCGGAAGAGAATTATTCAGTAAAAAATAAATAATGTAATGATGCTTGGAAAGGAGATAGCAATTATAGGACTGATTCCTTTGGCAAAATAAGATGCAATCTAGTAAATAAGTAGAGGGACTGGCCTTATATAGAAACCCACTTTTTTGAAAGAGGGATAACCTTCCAAATGAAGGGGTCAATGGATTTAATGGTGATAGCATGTGAAGATTATCTTCTGATTTCTTCTATTTTTCTCCTTAAATAAATCACAATATCACAGCTTAGAGAGCATCAGGAAATGTAAGATTACAAAGAACTGAAAAAGATTTGCCTAAGTCAGATGTTGCTATTCAATACGATTCAGAATCAGTAACAGTGGTTTCACCTAGAACTGGTTAGAAATGCAGAATCTTAAGTATCTCACAAAATGTTCAGAATCTGCACATTAACAAGTTCTGTATGCACATGAACCTTGAGAAGCACCAGTCTAGAAGAACAGGGGTGCAAACTGAGAAGGGGAATGTAATAAGATTGGGTAAATGACTAGTTGCCCTTTTGAAGACAGTGGTCATGATTTTAAAATGTTTTCCGTTAGCCATCATCAGCCAACCTCTTGATTAAGATCTCTTCTCAGACATAGTTTAGCCTTTTCAAACTTTAAGCCCAGAACAAAATCTGTTCCCCACAAATCTTCCCCAACTCAGTATATGACATTACCTTCTCCTCTGCTGTTCAAGCCAAATATCAACAAATCAACCTGGATTCTTTTCAGCTTCTCCCAAACAATATCAAATCCATTAGGAAGTTTTATGAACTTGACAACCAAAACCTACTGGAAATCTGTTTCTTTGATCTCTCTGCTATCCTAGACTAACCTCTATTATCTCTTCCTGGATGTTTTTAACAGCTGTCTCACTGTTATCTTTGTTTACACTTTTGAAGTATGACAGTGACTTCACATTTTAAGAATGACTTAAAAAAAACTAGTTATAGCAACCTAAAATTTTACTGGACTTAAAAACACTCTCATCTGAAGCATAATTACAAGAATTTGGCTTGGCTCCCACTGAGAAGACAAGCCTGAATTTGGGAGGAAGATAATTTGATTTCTCCCTTCAAGTATTTGAAGGGCAAATAATCACTAACATTTTCTGAGTGCCAAAGAGACGTGCGCTGGACTAGACAGTGGAAATCCATTTTCTCCATTTGTTAAAATAACACTTCATAATAGTTTCCACTTAATTACAACCTCCAAGGCCATGAAAATTAGAACTCTGTCCACAGAAATTATATAAGAAGTAGCTTACAGAGTAGTCTAAAGTGATTTTTTTGCCAGAATGAAACTGAGTGAGTCTACATTTGGAGCAACGTGTAAAACATTCTATGGCATAGGCAAGCAAAATAGAGTTTTAAAGATGCAGAAGCATTTGAAATTTCAAGGGGATCTGCCAACTAGGCCTGTGGTTGCTACCTCTCATCAGTGGAATCAGAGATGGGAGGGAAATAGAAGTGGCCCCAAAACAATCAAATGATTACGAAAAAATGAAGGGACTTGTCAGAGTTCAGACGGACAATAGGAACTATACTTGCTGAGAACTAGTCCAGGTAATAATTGAATTATACTATACTACTGTACAATGAGATACTATATCTATAGTACATACATATATATATTTTTTAAATATATATATATATATATTTACCCTGATGACTTAATTTCATGAGCATGCTTTGCAAAAGCATGCAAAAGCTTTGCATGAGCATGCTCATGAAATTGTTCCTTTGATCCCCCATTTCCTTTGATCCGGAGTTTCTAACCTCACTCATATACATTGTTTCCAATAATGTCAGGCTCTCTCCAGACTCTGTGCCTCTATTACGCTCTTTCTTTTGCCTAAACATTTTGTTGAAAAGTTGTCCAACATATGCATTGCTTACAATGAATAATTTGCAGTACCTCATTTTAGAATGTAAACTCAATCATCATTAAAAGTTTCTAACTTAAAAATAAAGAAATCCAAACAAAACTAAATTTAAAAAAATCAAAGAAAACATTTAACCAACCAGAAGATAACTTTAAGAAAATAAAAACTGTAAATATCTTCACTAATATATGAGCAGAAAAGTATCCATAATCAAGTATACTAGATGCTATGAAAATATTAAAAAAGTGGTATTCCAAGAATCTGAACTTCAAAATTGAAAATAAGGTAACATAAAAAAACTGAAATGATACTATGGGGAAAAATGTTGAGCAAATTTTAGACAAAGTCTAATTATTAAAAAATAAATAAAAATAAAATAAAATTACATGTTTAAATTGAGAGATGATACGTCCAAATAAGGAAAACAGTTCCAGAAAAAAATAGGAGGAATTTAATCAATAAATAAAAATTTCCAGTGTCTCTAAATTGTAGAATACAGATTTCCAAATAACAAGACCCCCTACTTCAGAAGGCCATATCACAAAATATGTCATATAGATATATGTATCACAATGACATCAGGTTTTATAAAAGCATTACTGGATATAATTTCTGTCAGAAAAATGAGGGAAATATTTTCTCACCTAGAATTTAACATCTAATCACTCTACAGAATTCTTCTACCTTTATATCCTTTACAGGAACCTACTAAAGAATCTGTCTGCACTAAAGAAGTGAGCAAAGTAAAAGAATATCATCTCATCCAAGATGTGAGATCTTGTACAAGAAAATAAGACAAAAATTTCCAGGGAGACAAGAAAAGGAAAGTCCTAGGATCATAGCTATTCACAGTTAGGAACTGTGTGCACCCTCCCCCCCAAAAAAAAAATTCCAGATAGGAGCAGCAATATATACAGGGCTTTAGGGAGGTATCCCTAAGAATTAAAATGGAACCAAAAAATCAGTCCATGTAACTGAGCATAGAGAGGGGAATTTTATAGTTCTATTAGAGTTTTAAAGTTTTAAAATGAGTATTTTTAATTTGGAAAAAAATGTTGAGCTTGTAATATGCTGCAGGTGTTGTTCTAGGATACAGCAGTGAACAACACAATGGTATCTGCTGTACGAGAGAATGTGATCAAGGAAAAAATTGATTAGGAAATGAAAAACTGTCCAAGAAAGGAAACATAATCATATTCTAGTACATGGAATAACTGAGAACATTTTACATAGTCACACAGTCACTATAATTTATACACTAAATTTGATTTAAACAAAAATATGCTAAAAGTCTTTTATATTGATTAATTGATTAGTCAATTGACTTAGAGAATAATGTTGAGACCTGGGGATGGAAAATCAACTTTAAAAAAGATCTATAAAAGCTACATAAGCATTCCTGCCCGTCTTTAGCATCTACAACCCATTATTTCAACACTGTTGCGTGCAGAGCTTGAACGAGCTCTAACTCTGAGTCCCTCTTCACGCAGGCCCATCGTCATCGGTTACTGGTGTTAGCACATCAAATAATATGTACTTGAAATTCTCCAACTAAATGATTTATAAAATCAGCTTCTAGATCATACATTATCGAAATGGTTTAAATATTATAATATAATGTCAGATGAAAGAAAATACTGCAAAAATTAAGAAGTGGGCAGTTGTGGTACAAGTGAGAATGACGGAATACAGGGAAGGGGTTTCTTTTGGGCTATAATATAGCATGAAGGCTTTATCTTTAAATAAAAGTTATTATAAGAATATTTACTTGTTTGAAACCTTTAAAATAAGTAGTTATTCCCAGATTAATAAACCAGTTAGTAGCAAACAGAAAATCTAAAACTTTTTAGAAGGACTTCACTATTTTCTCTGAAGCACACTTAAGGCCTCCATTTATCACTGGAGTTTCAACTACAGAGCTATATCCTTATTATAGACTAATCACAGATGGCACTCTGATGGGTACTGTATTAGCAGAGTATGATGTGCATTTAGTTGTTTTTATATAATTATTTCAAAATTTAGTAAATCTCTCTATACAATGTATTTAAATACTGGGTGTTAGTTGGTGTTATAATATTTCCAATATTATTAAAATAATTTAATTGCCTCTGTTTTACATTGTGACTTGCAAATTGAGATGCACAGAGAAAGCACTTAATGGTAATCATTTGATTTTTGTACTATAAATATAGCTTTTTCTTTTAATTCATAATAAAATATTTACCCAACATTTCTTTCAAATAAGTTCCTTGAAGAAAGAAATGACAATTTCTCATAATTTTATAAGTCAATTTTAAAAGTCAGCAACTTAGATAGTATAATTGTTTTTGATTGACATTATTATAATATTCTTGTTTGAATCTCATTCCTCCTCCCAACTCCTAACTGATAATTTGAAAATTGAAGTTTTGTTGGATTAAACAAAATCACATTGGCAGACTACCTGCTATCTATTAAAAAAAGATTTTAGAATTGTGCATTTTTATAAAACCGCAATAAAGTCAGCTTACTTTTTCATGTTCTGGGAAATCAACTTTAATTGACATTTAAAAAAAACTATTGTGGATTTGTTCAAGAAAGTGTATACTGTTATAATAGCTCAGTAAAAATTATGACTCTCTGCAGAAGATGTATCCTTAGGGTATTAATTTAACTTTCCTATAAGCAGGATTAAAGTCCAATTCACCTCATGGCACTTTTTATATTGAGAAAGATTAAGGTCTGTCTAGGTAAAATCATATTTCAAATAACGGTACTAAGAGTATTGTAAGTGTAGTTTCTGCCTTTGTTGAAAAGCTTCAGTGCATAATACATATGCCATTACACTCATCTTGTATTACATCCTTCGAATATAGAGAGAAAACCATTTGAACTGCATGCACTAACCTATTTAGCTACAAAGCCTGTTTATAAATTCTATGATTTGATGCATTTTACTTTTCCACACACCCAATAATCATTCAGGGATCAAATCTGGCAGCTAACAGTTTGCCATTAAACATTCTGTCAATAGATCATTCTTTTTATAGCCTGCTACATTTCAAAAAGTGATTGAGCTAATTAAACACAACTGTGAAACTAAACAGAAATTTAATTAACATCATTCAATAGTTTTCTAAAGGACACTATTATTAATAAAGACATATTTGAAATAATTCAAACCAGAGTTAAATTCATTAACTCTTTAAGTATTACTTATTGTAGTACAACTTTTATTTTTGTACATGGTTCATGTATGCTTTTTTTCAAAATGTAAGAGTGATGTGGTCACAGGGTAGATTGCTTAAAAATGTACACACCTTTTTAACGTTAAAGGAATAGTATAAATATTATAAATATATCCCTTTATCAATGTTTATATTTTACTATAATTATTTTGTATTTTTTAATTATTTAAGCACTTAAATTATTTTTATCATGGAGATTAAAATGTATTAGCAGCAAAATTCATCAAATAAAAATAGATAAAGCTGAAACAACGAAGAAACAAAAAGCTTGCAGTAGCAATGTTACCTATGTACTTGGGTCTCTTGGATTTCCATTGATCTTGGGCCCAAATTCCTCTCAGAGCTTAATAAATTTCAGTTGCTGAAGGCAATACAGCAGGATGGGAAAACTACACTTCTTGGAGTGTGCTTCAGCAATATGACACAATTATTACTGATTAGTTGAGCTTGCGGTACGTGACTCCTCTGAGGATTAATTTACCTGGTTGCAGATTGGTGCAGCACAGTTTCTAGTGCTTATTCCTTTGAGAGCTGCTACTATAATTATTGCATATAGTGTATCTATCCTACAGATTCTTCTTATGCGCTGTTGCAAACAGTTTTATTTGTGTCAAAATTATTCAATTCATACCAACTTTATTATCAAAAAGATTTTATGGAGAAGATGGCAGCAAGGTAGGTGGGAGCGGAGCCCAGTTCTCCCTGTGCCCTACCCAATCTTCTGAGGAACAGAGTGAGCAGCCAATGGAATTCCAGCTTATATGAAGTTTGGAGGCCAAAAATCACAGAGGACATTGAAAAACAGACCATGAGGAGAGCGCGCTGAGATGATAAAGTCCCTGGGATCTGCACCAGGACCAAGGCTGCTGAGGCCCCCAGCCCGGCGCCTGCTGCAGGATCCTGGGAGGAGAGTTACATCACCAGCTCCCTCCCCTACCTGAGCAGGGAGGACAGCCTGGCATTAGGAGGGATCTGGGTGCTAAAAACCACTGGGGGAAGTAGAGATGAAGTGGGAGACACACAGAGGCAGTACACATCCACTGGGACTGTGGATGCTGGCACCCAAAAATTGGGTGCCAGCAACACCTGGAGAAGGGAGGCATTGGGCTGTGTCAGACCCTGACCCTGATAGTTTCTGGACTGGTTGGAAAGGTGGGCTGTGTGAAAAGCTGTGCACTTGTTAAGGATGGCAGGCACCTGCTTTGTAAGGAACTTTTGAGCAGCAGCTGGCTTCCCCCCAAAGGGTGATTTCATCTGACCGTGCCCAGAGACTAAGAGGATGAGTGGCTGAGGGGAACCACATGCCTTGCTGATTTGCACTGTGCACCCAGAGACTGGATGGCTGAGCAGAACCACTAGCACCCGGCTTGTCTCTGGCTTGCTGCTGGAGATTGACTCACACTATGTGCCCCAAGACTGAGTGCCTGATTTGAGCCTGGCAGTTCACAGAGGACATTGGGTGGGCGGAAGCCAGGAAAGTGAGACCCAGACCTGGTCCCCACCTTCTCAAAACCATAGGATGGAAGAAAAGTGAAACTCAGCCACCCTTTTCCTGTGGCATCACGGAAGACCAGCAGAGCTTGCTGAGTCGGTTTAACATCAGCATGAGGCTTATATTTTTTTCTTTTTGGATCCTCTCTCTCATCTTTTTCTTCTCCCAAGTGAAACAACAAGAGTAAGAGTTACAAAGGGTCCAGGGACAGATAGAAAGTGGGATCACAAGGCTAACCCCCAAAACTGAGAAAATAAGACAAATGTCACGTTGCTATCCCATAGAGCTGGCATTTTATTGTTTATGTGTATTATTATGATCATTTCATTATTTTTAGCACTTATTTTTAATTTCTCTTCCTTATGTTTAGTTTTCATTTTATTTCTCTGTTTAATTACATAGTTAGACTACTTTTTCTTACTCTCTCTTTACAGTATTTTAATTTTCCTCCTTTCACTTCACTCGTGTTCCAATAACACACAACTTTAATCAGGTACTTTCTATTCTTGTTATCCAAATTATATATTTTTTGTCATATTATTGTTGTTCCAGTACTATCGTGAATAACTGTTGTTCCATACAATTGTACATACTGCAGAGCAACCCTCCCTGATCTTAGCCCACTTCACTTCAATCCTGGGTATTATTATTATTGTGGTTAACTCTACTCTCTCTCACTATGCCTTCTTTCTATACTTTACTCTCACTATATTTCATCATCCAATCTTGCACAAGTGCTCTGTTTTCTGGATCCAGCTCACAATCCCCCTCCCATCTAACTAGAATATTATCTCTCTTTCGCCTTTTATAAAAGTGGTTAATTGGGTGAAATATCACAGTTAATGATATACTTATCCTAAGAATCTCCTATCTCTTCTCTACAGGCTGGTACTTTAAATCCCACAAAAATACTCTCCTGCTGTCTTAACCCATTTTGCCTACCCCCTGCCACTGATCACATACAAGAATAGGTGGGAGCTGCAAACATCAGTATACCTGCTGGAGGAGAAAAATCACTAGCAAAGATAAAAACCCAAGTAACAAGAGAGCCTACACAAACATAAAAAAGGGGAAACCTAAAGCATCCAGACAAGGAGATCAAAGAGACCACACCACTGAACCTAACAGAATTCCTAACATAGAAGTTCATGCTACAAAGACAGCTAGCAAAGCAAAAGATCAGGAAATGCAAAAGCAAACAAAAAGAGTCATCTAAAATGGGGAGACAAAAAAGAACATGCAATCAAAAGGAATGGAAGACTCCCCACTAAAAGAGCTAAACAAAACGGAGGTAACCAAACTATCAGATATAGAATTCAAATTAATGGTTATAAAGATGCTCAAGGAGCTCACAGACAACTACCAGGAACTGAGTGAGAACTATATCAGCATGAAAAAGGAAATAGAAACTATAAGTGAAAACCAGGAAGAAATGAACAATAAAATCTCAGAAATAAAAAACACATAGGAAGAAACTATAAGCAGGTTGGATAAAGCAGAGGATTGAATCAGTGAGCTGGAAGAAAATGTAGAAAAAAACACCCAAAAAGAGCAAGAAAAGGAAAGGAGACTCAGAAAGAACAAAGAAGGATTAAGGAAAATGCAGGACAACATGAAACATAATTATACCCATATAATAGGGATACCAGAAGGAAAAGAAGAAGAGCAAGGGATAGAAAACCTGTTTTAAATAGTAATGATGAAAAACTTCCCTAATTTGATGAGGGAAAAAGTCACACAAATCCAGGAAACACAGAGAGTCCCAATCAGGAGGAAACCAAAGAGGCCCACATCAATACACATCATAATTAAAATGTCAAATTCCCAAGACAAAGAGAGAATCTTAAAGGCAGCAAGGGAGAAACAGGAAGTAACATACAAGGGAGCCCCAGTAAGACTAGCAGCTGACTTCTCAATGGAAATACTCCAAGCCAGAAGAGAATGGCAAGAAAATTCCAAGTAATGAAAACCAGAGGCCTGAGACCAAGGCTACTTTACCCAGCAAGGCTCTCAATTAAGATGGAAGGCCAATAAGGAGCTCCCCAGACAAAAGAAGTCTAAAAGAATACAAATCCACCAAACCAATTCTGAAAGAGATACTAAAGGAACTACTAAGAAAGGGAATGAAAAAAGTGAGAGAGAGAGAGGAACACAGGTACAACATATGATAATGAATAAATACCTATCAATAATAACCTTAAGTATAAATGGATTAAATGCTCCAATCAAAAGACACAGAATAGCTGAATGGATAAGAAAGCATGACCCACACATTTGCTGCCTACAATATACCCACCTTAGGACAAAAGACTTACACAGACTGAAAGTGAAAGGCTGGAAACAAATTTTCCAAGCAAACGGATGGGGAAAAAAAAGCCAAGGTAGCAATACTCATATCAAACAAAATAGACTTCAAAAAAGGGGCCATAAGAAGAGACCCAGAAGTATACTTCATAACACTCAAGGGAAGAATATATCAAGAAAACAGAAATATGATAAATATATATACACCCAACATAGGAGCACCCAAATACATAAAGAAAATCTTGGTGGACTTCAACAAAGATATTGACAGTGACACAATTATAGTAAAAGATTTTAATACCCCACTGTCAAAAATGGACAGATCTTCCAAACAAAATATCAACAGAGATATTGTGGCATTGAACAATGCCTTATATGAAATGGGCTTAACTGATATATATAGAGCCTTTCATCTGAATGAAGCTAAATACACATTCTTTTCAAATGCACATGGAATACTTTCAAAGATAGACCACATGATAGGACACAAAACAAGCCTCAACAAATTCAAGGAAGTTGAAATCATACCAAGCATTTACTCTGACCACAAGGGACTGAAACTAGAAACCAACCCTAAGGGAAAAAAACCAAAACACTCAAAATCATGGGACTGAATAGCATGCTATTAAACAATGAATGGGTCTCAAATGAAATTAGGGGAGAAATCAAAAAGTTTCTGGAAACAAATGAAAATGAACACACAACAACCGGAAACTCATGGGACACAGTAAAGGCTGTCCTGATGTAACAGGGTGCAGCCAAGGGGGGTGGGGGTAAATAAGGATTTGTAATGGGGTCCAGAACTCAGAGTGTCCAGGAAATATTAGAAAAAATATATATGATGTACTCACCCCCACAAGTCTGAGCTGGGACCTCTAGAGCAGTGCCATTGAGAATTGTTTTGAATAGCAACAGTTTTGCAGATAACCTCTAGAACAGTCATTTAACATGTCTATAACCTTTAACTAGTTTCATAGATATGTTAAATAGCTGTGGCCATGCTTTGAGCCAGGGGGATGGGAGTGACTTCAGCCCATGATAACTGGAGGCAACTCCCTCTGGGTACAGTGCCTGTATAAAAGTTTGCAGATGATTGGCTCCCTGCCATGGCACCACACCTACCTCAACTTACTATGGCAGGACAGTAAAGCTGGAAGAAAATGGGCATGCTGGCAGGTGTGACTGGTTGAGGGAGGAATTAGAAATGGGGCTGCAGAGGAAGATTGGTGCTGGGATTTAAACCAAGGTGCAGCATCCATGCACGCTTTTTGGGACCACGTGGTTTTGGATCTCCCTTTGCCATGCAGCTTAGAAAGCCAGAAAGCAAGAAGTAGCAGAGATGCAGAGCTCTCTCTTAGCAGCTTGGAAGAACGCAGGAGAGATGCTGTGGGAAGGAAAGGGGTGAGAGGATTCTAGCTGGTGGGCCATGAGAAGGTGCCACATGGTTTTGGATTAACTGTGGATCATGGTGGTGACACAGCTGATGGTGCCAGAACCGAGGGCCCACCTGAACCACTGACTTCTACTTCTTTTCCTGAGATACAGTACCCTGGACTGAGCAAAGGAGAGAAGGAAAGACTGTGAGTTTGTGGGTATTCTAAAGGACTTTAGCATTTTTAATTAAGATGTTAACTCATTACTCTAAATCTGTACAACTTTTTAGATGAATAATCCATTTCCTTTAACGAGTCTGGGGCATTGAGAGACATTTTTCCCTGGTTGCAGGCAAGGTGAACCTAGTATAGCAGGGGACCCACGGAGCACAAGGGTGGGTCCATTCAGTAATAGTATATCATTCACACACCCCAACCAGGTCTGTTCTTTAACACTGAGAAGGAAGTCATAGCACTACAGGTCTACCTTAAAAAAATCAAAACATTTCAAATAAACAACCTAACCCTTCACCCATAAGAACTTGAAGAACAACAACAAAGACAGCCCAGAGCAAGTATAAAGAAGGAAATAACCAAGATCAGAGCAGAATAACAACACAGAAACTAAGTTGAGACTAACATAGAGACTAAACACACAATTCTAAGGTTCAATAAATCCAGGGGCTGGTTCTTTGAAAACATAAATAAAAGCATTGGAGAACTCTACAAAGGATAATTCTACAAAGCATTTAAGGAAGAGCTAACCCCTATCCTTCACAGACTATTAAAAAAAATCAAGAAAATGGAAGACTCTCAAACTCTTTTTATGAAGCCAGCATCATCCTAATACCAAAGCCAGATAAAGACACAACGAAGAAAGAAAACTTCAAGTCAATATTGCTGATGAACATAGACACTAAAATCCTCAACAAAATATTGGAAAACTACATCCAGCAATGCACAAAAAAGATCATACACCATGATCAAGTGGGATTCATGCCATGGATGCAAAGATGGTACAATATTCACAAATCAATAAATGTAATACATCACATAAACAAAAACAAAGACAAAAATCACATGATCATATCAATAGATGTGGAAAAAGCATTTGCTAAGGTAAAGCACCCATTTATGATAAAAACACTGAGCAAAGTGGGAATAGAGGGAGTATTCCTCAACATAATAAAGGCCATATATGAGAGACCTACAGCCAATATCATACTCAATAGGCAAAAACTAAAAACTTTCCCACTAAGATCAGGAACAAGATAAGGTTGTCCACTTTCACCACTTCTATTCAATATAGTAGTGGAAATCTTAGCTAAAGCAATCAGACAAGAAAAATAAATAAAAGGCATCCAATTTGGAAAGGACAAAACAAAACTGTCATTGTTTGCAGATGACATGATAGTGTATAAAGAAAATACTATAGACTCCACCAAAAAAAAAAAAAAATGCTTGACCCAATAGATGTATTTGGCAAAACAGTGGGCTACAAAGTCAATATCCAGAAATCAAAGCCAGTTTTGTATAGCAAAAATGAAACATCAGAAACAGAAATCAGGGGGAAAATCCCATTTGATATAACAACAAGAAAAATAAAGTACCTAGGAATAAATGTAACCAAGGAGGTAAAAGACCTGTACCCAGAAAACTGCACAACACTGAAGAAAGAAATTAAGGAAGACACAAACAAATGGAAATATATACCGTGTTCATGGATTGGGAGAATTAACATCATCAAAGTATCCATACTAACTGAAGCAATTTATAGATTCAATGCAATACCTATTAAAGTACCAATGACATATTTCATAGATATAGAACAAACACTTCAAAAATTTATATGGAACCATAAATGACTCCAATTAGCTGCTGCAATTTATAAAGAAGAGCAAAGTAGGAGGGATCACAATACCTGTTACCAAACTGTATTATAAGGCCACTGTAATCAAAACAGCCTGGTACTGGAATAAGAACAGACATACAGACCAATGGAACAGAATAGAAAGCCAAGGAATAAATCCAAGTCTCTATGGTCAATTAATATTTGACAAAGGGGACAGTAGTGTAAAATGGAGTAAAAATAGCCACTTCAACAAAGGGTGTTGGGAGATCTGGACAGATACATGCAAAAAAAAAAAAGAAACCTGAACATCAACTCACACCATACATAAAAATAAATTCAAGGTGGATAAAAGATTTAAATATAAGTCATGACGCTATTAAAGTCCTAGAGGAGAACATAGGCAGGAACATCTCAGATATTCCATGCAGCAATATTTTCAATAATATGTCCCCTACGGCAAGGGATATAAAGGAAAGAATAAACAAATGGGATCTCCTAAAAAAGCTTCTGCATGGCTAAACAAAACAGCATTAAAATGAAAAGAGAACCAACTATATGTGAAAGTGTGTTTGCCAGTGATACCTCAGAAAAGGGTGTGATCTCCAAAATATATAAAGAACTCACAAAACTCCACTCTAAGAAGACAAGTAAACCAGTTAAAAAAATGGGCAAAGGACTTGAACAGACACTTCTCCAAGGAGGACATACAGAGGGTCCAGAGATGTATGAAAAGATACTCAGTATTGCTAGCTATCAGAGAGATGCATATTAAAACCACAATGAGATACCACTTTACACTGGTCAAAATGGCCATCATAAACAAGCAACAAGTAATAAGTGTTGGAGAGGTTGTGGAGAAAAGGAGACCCTAGTGCACAGTTGGTGGGATTGCAGATTGGTGCAACCACTATGGAAAACAATATGGAATTCCCTCAAAAGACTAAAAATGGAACTGGTTTTTGACAAGGCAATTCCACTGCTAGGAGTATACCCTAAGAACCCTGAAACGCTAGTCCAAAAGGACCTATGCACCCCAATGTTCATAGCAGCACCATTTACAATAGCCAAGTGTTGGAAGCAACCTAGGTGCCCATCAGTAAATGAATGGATCAAAAACTATGGTACATGTACACAATGGAATTCTATGCAGCAGAAAGAAAGAAGGAGCTCCTACCCTTTGTGACAGCATGGATGGAACTGGAGAGCATTATGCTAAATGAAATAACCCAGGTGGTGAAAAACAAATACCGTATGATCTGGCCTTTATCATGAACCTAATCAACAAAACGAACAAGCAAGCAAAATATAATCACAGGCATTGAAATTGAGAACACACTGACAGTTATCAGAGAGGAGAAGGGAGGGGATAATGGGGAAAAGGGTGAAGGGTTTACAGGAACGATTATAAAGAACACATGGACAATAACAAGGTGGGGTGGAAGCAGAGAAGGAGGTGGAGAGGGCTGAGGTGGTGGGGAGGGAAACTGGTTTTTTCTTTTTGTAAATTTTTTTCACTGTTTTGGGTCCAAGTTTCTAAACCTGGTAGACACATGTGGGATGATGCATCATCCTACTTGCTGGAAGTATTCTAGAATTCAAATCTGTTTTATGTAACAAATTTCTACATTTATTTGAAATGTGGTAAATGCAAATAAAACATCCTACACTATAAATAGATAGGGCACTGGTTCATCAATTTGGTTGCAGGCCAGGTCCCCAGTATGGTGCGTGTGAGAGGCAACCACACATTGCTGTTTCTCTCCCTCTGTTTCTCCTTCCCTTCCCCTCTCTCTAAAACTAAATAAATAAAATCTTTAAAAATGATTTTTAAACTTTAAGAATGATTTTTCTAAAAACCACTTTTAGAAAGTCACAGTATAAAATTCAGACTAAAGAAATATATTGAACACATGTAACTATCCCCTATAAATGATGGGATACTCAGAGTGGAGAGGGGCACATGACATTTCTATTAAAAAAAACCCAACTCTGAAAACCAAAACAGTCTGTAAATTCTCCTGATTGGTATAGAACCAATACAGCAGCTGTGGGAACTCACAGAGGAGGGAATAGACAAGAACAAACTTACTTTGCTCATACAGAGCACTGCCTAACTCAGATGAGACTCAAAGATGATTTCAAGCCATAATTCTACAACAAGAGAAACAATCAGTCAATAAAATGGTAGAATAAAAATATTTTTAGATGGGCGAGGATTCAGAAATCCTTTAATTCTCAAAAAATAAAACTTTCACTGCAGGTAATATAACACTACGAACCAGCAAAACAAGAGAAAATGAAGAGGAAGTCACATAGGGATTACTGCAGCAGCAGATCCCACCCTGGGAGGTAAGGAACGGCAGCAGCAAAGCTCTGTGCCTCGATAGTGAACATCTTTTGCTAGAGCAGTAGAGATGGACCTGGGAGCGATGTTCATGGGTCACGATGCTTTACGTGACGTCTGTCCCATAGAAGAAAATATGATGCATTCGAAGAAACTATCTTTTGGGGGAAATTTTGATAAAGTTCAATAATTAGGATAATCTATATTCTATTGTGATTGTTTGTGCTTTTTAATTTTTTTGCTATTTGAGTTTGTCAGGTATTTATTCCATATTAATTCTTTTTTTAAAATATTTTATTTATTTATTTTTAGAGAGGGGACGGGAAGGAGAAAGAGTGGGAGAGAAACATCCATGTGTGGTTGCCTCTCATGTGTCCCTTACTGGGGACCTGGCCTGCAACCCAGGCATGTGCCCTGACTGGGAATCAAACCACAACCTTTTGCTTCACAGGCCCGTGCTCAATCCACTGAGCTACACCAGCCAGGGCTATTCCATATTAATTCTAAACAAAATCTTCAGGCTATACTTGGAATTTAGAATTTAAATTATTATATGCTTTAAGAGAAGTATGAGATTTTAAAAAATAAACAATTCTGTGAAATTTGGACTGAGTGTGGCTCATGTTACGTGCTAAACACATTTAATAGACTGTAAATTCACTGAACTGTCAGATCAATATTTTCCAAAATGTCAGTCAAGCTCAGAAAGTACAACTGTTCAGCACAATGAGCTAACAAAGCCTTGGAAACAAGAGCTGCAAGCAACTGTAAACTTAATATTTTGAAGCAAAGCAGGTTCAGAACTGAACCCTCTGTGCTGACTTTCATGCAGCTACATTCATGCTATTGCAGAGCTTTCTTCAGACCTCGCTGCAGGCCATTTACTTTACTTTAGGGGATTGAGCAGTATATTTAACATTGCAGAGAGAAACTTTTCAGTTGTATACTCAGTTCTGGCTTTTAAACCTCTTCCATTCTGCACCGATCACAGGTGTTATATAAAAATGATGACATAACTTTTGTCATGGCCAGAAGCTAGTCATGATTTTCTCACAAAATGGCAGAAGAAAAAAGAAAATTACACTTTTCCCTATAATGTCTCTGCTTACAGGGAGAAGGTACACCAGCATTAGGTTCAATAAAATGAACTCTCAACTGTTACAGGGATAAAGAAAAATAAGTGATCCCAAATTCCAACATTTTCATTAGTCACATCCATGCAAAATGTCCCAGGCAGAAAATGATACATTATATCAATTTAGAGTATTTCTTTGGTCTGGACATAATTTTATATCTCCATACTATCAGAAATTTAAATATTGTCTTAGAAAGTTATTACAAACACTAATTTATAAGATTCTTTTCAAGAACCTGAGGATTCACAATTACCTTTGCATGCAACTACACATGCAATTTTCCCAAAGTATATAATGCGTATGTTATATTATATTATTTTAATTTATATTTATTACTGATTTAATAAACTATTATGAAATATTTTTATATTTCATAAAAATATATTTAAGAGTCTTATTGCGCTAAGACTCTTAAACTAAAAACACTCATTTATCTTTTATTAATATAGCATCTTTACAAGTCATGTTTTCCAGTGCAAAATTTTAAGATTACAGAACCAGCCCTAGGGTTACACTATAGATAGCACTTGCCATAAAAAACAGATGAAAATCTGCAACTACAGTTAATATTGTCTTTTAATGGTTCTTTAAGTTTACAAAAATTCTATCATAAGTGTTTTCCAGCTGGTAAACTCTCTGGTAAACTGTACTTTACTTTATATATAAATTTAAAATGGAAGCATGAATGCATGTAATATATTCAGAAATACCTCTCCTTCATCAAGTGGACTATGTCTACATTCTCTTTCCCAGAGAGAAACCAGTTAGTCAACATTTTGCCCGAATAACTTCTAGTGGATTTCATTGGGAGACAAGCTTTCACCAATATGTCTCTGTAAGCCCATGTTCTTACTAGCAAAATTGCAAAAATAGTATTTAAGGTGAGGGTTGTCTCCATTATGAGTACTGATATGGGGTAAACTGCCAGCTAGCAATGTTTTCCTGGCACAAAATAAGTACTAAGTAGATATCAGATAAATCTTTCCTTTCCTCTCTCCCTTCCTTATTTCCTTTCCCTCCCCATACCTCTTCTCTTTCCTTTCTCTCTCTCTCTCTGTCTTTCTGTGTCTCTCTGTCTCCCTCCCTCCCTCCACCTCTCTCTTTCTCTGTTTTTTTTTTTCCTGGATATGTCCTGAATCTGAATTTACAGATCTAAAACTCTTAAAATATTTTGAGATGCATGGGGAATTTGAAAGAAAAGTCAGATATTAACACCTAGCAAGATTCAAGGTCATCTACTTCATTACATAAACATTTTTAAAGATTTACCATGATGTTTGAAATGACTAAGATACATCATTTATGAACTGCATTTTTTGCATTGTAATATACATACTGTGTAGTGTAAGTAAACAAAAATAGTAAAATATTTAAATCCAGAGTTTAAATGATAAAAAAATAGAATTGAGATTATTTCCTATAGTCATAATTTTGTTATATTATTAAGAATGATAATTAAAGAAATCTTAAGGCTCCTCTTGAATTTACTTACAGTTTTATTATTTTTTGCTTCAGCTTTGAAGGCAAAGAATCCAAAACAAATACTAAATCTTTTGTACGTTTAGACTTTTGTATTTGTTTACTATTATCTTTAAAATCTTAGCCATTGTTTAATTTTCTGACACTCATATTTTAAAGAAACTTCACATCTCCCTCGTTAAAATATATTAATTTCCGAGTCATTTCAACTTTATTTTTTATAATGCTATTAGCCTGGCAGGCACTGAATAAATGTCAATTGAATTAAATTGCTAATTAAATGACTTGAATAAACCATGAGGTAAAGCATACTTTTTGGATGAATAATTGGCTAAACAAAGCTTTTAAGCCTAAACCATTTTGTCAAGCAGAAAAGACATCTATAGATTCAAATAATAAAAATGTACCTATCTTAAAAATCTTTAAGATGATCATTTACAATGCAATACAAATTAATAAACTGATTTCAACTTAATTATTTCTAAATATAAAATGCCACAAACACAATGTTCAATGACTTGAACCAAATAGTTGATTTCTATATTACTTTTATGTTGCTGCTATAAAAGATGATCACAAATTTAGCAGTTTAAGCAAGACAATTCTATACCTTATAGGTCAGCGGTTTAGAAGTTTAACAAGAGTTTTCTCCAGGATAAAATCATGATGTTGAGAAAGCTGTGTTCCTTTCTGGAGATCCGAAGGTAAGATCTATGTCTTTGTCTTTTCCAGATTCTACAGGCTTACATTCATTATTCCAAGGCCTCCTTCCAGCTTTAAGCTAAAAAGCTTGCATTTCCTATGCCTTTTTTTTTTCACATGTTCATCTGACTGACCACATTTCTGCCTCTCACTTTTAGGAAATTGACTGATTTATTGGGCTCCTCTGAAAAATCCAGCATGAATTTTCCTAGCTTAAAGGCAGCTGACTGGCAATCTTAATTCCATCTGCAAACTTAAATTTCCTTTATCCATGTAACCCAACATTCACAGGTTCTGGGGACTAGGGTGTAGGACTCATTATTCTGCCTAAGATGCTAGTATAGCTAAAATGGAAGGAAGAGGAGGAGGAGAAGAAGAAGGAGAAGAAGAAGCAGGGAGAGGGGTTGAAGAAGATGAAAAGGAGGAAGAAGGAAGGAGGAGGAGAAGGAAGAAGGAAGCATGAGGCCACTGAGGAAAGCAAACCAGTCCAAGGATATGTTGCCTCACCAATCACCACTGGGGACAACTAGGGCTCAGTTCTTCTTGGGACCCTTATGGGACCATGTGGAACGCACACTAGCAGTGTCTGTCCAGCAGATGAAAAGGGGCACCATTTGTACTCCAGTTTCTATACCAGACTGCTAACCACTTTGTATCTCTAGGCTTGTAGCTGCATCAAAATGGCTAGTTTCCTGAAACACCCTGTTTCAAGGGCATGGAAACACTGAGGCAGAAAGCCGCTATTGGGGTCAGGTTACATAGGCATGCGGCCACAGCAATCCTTAAAGTGGGCCTACTTTTCTCTGCAATTGTTAGTAGAGGTTATGTACACAAACTAAATGGCCTATGAAGTAAAACAATGTTGATAAAAGTGAAAAAAGGCTGTGGAAGTCTGAATTGCACTTTGGGTACTGATGTTTTTATCTTGACTTGAATAGAAAAAGAATATAGTACGTCCTCATTCAATGGCATTGATAAATTCTCAGAAACTGTGACTAAGCAAAACAATGTATAAGAAAAACAATTTTACCCTAGGCTAATTGATGTAAGCAGGTAATGAGTTCCTTCAGTGCATTTCTGGTCACAAAAAAATCACCAAACTTCTAAATGAACACCAAAACATTTTTTATATTGGACATTAAAATAAACGAGAGCTATATATACACTTAGGAAGGATTAATAAAAACAAGTAGGTAATTGTTTTACAACCTGCTCTGTCCAATTCAGGGTCATGAACAGCTAGAGCCTATCCTGAAAGTTCAGGGCTCAAGGTGGGACTAACCCCAGGCAGGAGGCCCTTCCATCACAAGGCACGCTCACACTGCAAACACTCTGACCGGGACGATTTAGGCGTGCCAGTTCACCTAACTGGCACACGGTAAGGATGTGGGAGAAAACTGGAGGATCTAGAGAAAACTCAGGCAGGCATGTGAAAAATTTGCAAACTCCACACAGACAGTGGCCCTGGTAGGGAATCAATATATTTTTTAAAATTGACAATGTGATAATGAAACAATATTGGAAAAAAGGACATTATTTGAGGGTCTGCTATATATGGATAGGGATGTGTACAATAGAAATAGCCAAGAAGTGTTTATTAATTGACAGTAATTCGTAGCAGTGCTATTGCTCACAGAACATCAAATCCATTCTAGGCAGCGTAGCTTGGCAGATATAATACTCAAAATCAGACAGTTAATGGTAATATTGTTTTGGTAAGGCCTCAATTCAGTAGAACCTTGGCAGAACCCAGGACTAGTTGGAGTTACAAGGACTAGCACTCACCCCTAAGAGACAGTCTGGAAGTGTAACCAAAATGGACTGACCAGATCCAGGTATCTATTCGGTATTGGGAGTCAGTGCTGAAGCCAACTCGATGGAAGGAAGGGGAAGACACACATCAGGTGGTGCTGATAACGAAATGAGAATGCTTGACTTTGTTTTTTTTTTACTTCTTTCTATATGTATTTCAAACTTGGATATTAGGAACTTTTTAAAAATAGATACCATCATATATTTAATGTTGAAAATAAGTTGGGAAAGATTGTCATTGTTTACTTCTGCTTATATCCACATCCTTTGCGAAATGGACTTGCAGTTTCTCTAATTAGAGTGTATTTCCATCATGCTGAGCTCATCTAAGCAACCTGCTTTGGCCAGTGGAAAATGAGGGGGAGTGATACTGTGTGAGTTATGAACATAGGCCTTAAAAGCCATTGTGTGTTTCTACTCACCATTTTGTCAGAGCCATAAGAAAAACGTGCCCAGGTGGCTTCCTGGTACAGCAGGCCCGACCACAGTCCATGGAATGGAGCCAAATCCAAATGAGATTGACCTTCATCAGCTCAGGGGCATCTGACTCACAAAGTGAGCATGAGAAGAATTGGCTGTTTGGTTTGGTTTCTAAAGTTTTTAGATTTCTTTCTTTTTTGTTCATTCTTTTTTTATTGTTGTCCAAGTACATTTGTCTTCATTTTCCCCCACCACTTCCCCCGACCCCAGCCATCCCCACCTCCCACCCTCAATCCTAGCCCCCTTTGGCTTTGTCCGTGTGTCCTTTAAATGTTCCTTGACAATAACTGACACATAATCTATTTCTCGGGATTTTTTTTATCATTTCAGCTTTGAGTGAAACTAGTCTAAAATTAAGTGTTCATTTACCTTGCAAGTTTCATTTCATGTTTTACCCATAGTCATCAGTGGCACAAACATATTCCTAGCCCCTGCCTTTGATTTCTTCATTTACTGTATTTTTTGGACTATAAGATGCACCTTTCCCTGCCAAATTTGGAAGGAATAATGGTTGTTAATGCTGCTATTGAGTTCTGTTTACATTTACATTAGTGAAATATTATGCTATTTATGTTATTAAATATCTTACCATGTTTTTTGCTTCAAAAATTTTTTTCCTGTTTTCCTCCTCTAAAACCTAGGTATGTCTTATGGTCTGAAAAATATGGGTACTTATCAGAAGTCACTGAAATTTCTTTGAAAATACTTTTTGATTGATTGATTGTTCCTGCTCAGTCTCCAAAGCCGACATTCTAGATTTTGGTTTTCATGATCAGATTATTGTATCAGTGAACTTGGCCATTGGGTCCTGTTTTCTGTAGCTTACTCTTCTTATGATTACCACCAACATCAATGGCATCATTACTGACTACATTTCTTCTTTCTGTCATTCCTCTTTCTCTCTGCCATTCATACATTAAGTCATATGTCTTGGTAGTGTTTCTTAAACACTCACGATGCAGTAACATCACAGATGGCAGTGGGGATACAAGCTAGAATATAACTGAGGCTATCTTTAATGTAACAGTTCTCTCTTTGAAAGCTCTACAGCACCCTGAGATCCAACAGTCAGAGACATTTCCAGCAAAGTAAAACTAGCAACAGTTTAAAAGAAACAATAAAAAAACATCTACCTCTCTCCTCAACAAGACACTATAAATACTCCTTAAAGCAAAATTAGTTACAAAAGAGCAAGTACTCCCTTCCCTTTTCACCTTATAAAGACAACTGAAATATTTTATAATACACAAAGTATTCAACATAAATGGTTAATTCATTATAAATCTTATGATTAAAATATATATAAAAGTTTGTATATATATCTATATAATTTTATTATATAGATCTTTTCATGAAACAGGTGTGCCTTTTAAAATGTTTTGACCTATTTCCTCTTTAAATATACATAAACATATTTGGATCACCATAATCACAATAACTAGGAGCAGACCATATATACATTTGATCTTACTTGGAACTTTTGGCCCATCCAACATGCTTGCACACTGATCTTATTTTATTATATTCCTAAGGATCACAGGAAAACAAACATTTTATAACTCCTGTTTTTATCATCTTGAAAACAAACTTTATCATAGTACTCAGAATTCTCTAAAAATGAAGGGGAAACACCCCCAAATGGAATTTACTTATAAAACTTGTGTATTCATTATTATATGTTTAAACTTCAGTCACCTTCAAAGTGCTCTCCATTTGATTCAATCAATACACCTATCAAGTTGTTTTTCCCACTGTTCAAAACAGTTTTTGAATTCATCAGTTTCAATGCCTTTTAGTGCTTCTGCCATTTTTTGTTTCATCTCTTCCACATCGGCAAAATGTTTCTCTTTGACGACTTTTTTCATACAGGAGAACAAGACAACACAAAAAGTGGCTTGGGCAACATTGGGTGCATAGGCACAGTGGGACATGGGGGTAATGCCATTTTTGCTCAAAAACTGATGAACATTCAGAGTGGTGCTGACAAGTGTGCTCATAAATTACCCATCATAAAATGGGCAAATGTGTTGAGTCTTCAAAAAAAATTCTCTGAACCTGAAAGCAGCCTCTCACAACAATGCCAGCGGGTACACTGATACAGACGGGTTCCTAGAACACTCACCTAGTGGAGAGGCCTGTACTACAAGGGCCCCACTCTGAAGAGGATAATTCCTCTTTTCTTGGGTCCACCCTTATACTTGAACCAATAAGACCACTTACCCTCCTTGTATTGTAAAAAGCTTCTGTTTCTTATAACTCTATATTCAATATTTGCTTTAATTATTTTACCAATTGAGAACGAAAGAAGTCCATCTGTATACAACATTCATGCTGTAAGACCCTAATGTTTATCAAACAAATCGCTGTATTTTTTTGGACCACAGGACACACCTAGGTTTTAGAGCAGGAAAACAGGGGAAAAAATTGAAGCAAAAAATGTGGTAAAATATTTAATAACATAAATACCATAATATTTCACCAATGTAAATGTAAACAGAACTCAACAGCAGCATTAACAACCATTATTCCTCCCAAATTTTCGGGTGGGGGGAGTGCATCTTACAGTCCAAAAAATACGGCATTTTATTTCTCTTTCATTTTTCAGTTTTCTATTATCTACTTTCTAAAATTAGAAAGCAATGAATAAAATAGGTCAATCCTTATGCCTAACGTTACTCAATAATTAACTGGAAGAATTGGAAATTGAACTCAGACCCACTTGACTTCAATCCAATGTTCTTTCCATTCTAAGAATTGGGAATGACAGCCTCAAGGGTGAGCAGAAGTGAAAGCAAAAGTGTTGATAAAGGAGGGCAGTAATTCAAGGTGATATGCCTGCAGTGAGGTTGAACAAATGTAACTGTTATTGAAGATATTGTATAATATTCTTTTTAGATGCTCTTATGTAGGAAATATGATATTGCCTGGACAAAACATGTCAAATTTTGATTTTCTGAATTTCAAGTATCAGTGAGTAGATATATGAAAATATTTGTGAGTTGTATTTCCATATTCTGGGTCTTATTTTTTAATTAACTGATTTTGGAGAATTTCAAGTTGAGAGTAACAAATATTTCTTCAATAGAAAATAGTTCCTAAGAGTTTGATAAATAATTAATAATTTATAAAAATATGTATGTAGTCTTTGAGTATGTGTATATGGTTTCAACATTTACTTTAGTAACTTGTTATATACTGTAAGTTCTGAGCAATAATGACAAAAGTTGTAATTTTACAGTATTGCGGTCAAAAACCATATTGTATATAACACACATTTTTTGTAATTTGTTGAAAATCTTTCTGTGACTTAAGGTGTGTTCAACTTTGGAAATATTTCACATGTGCTTAAAAATTTAAGAATTATGAGTTCTCGACTAAGAAGAGGGTGCTAGAGAGAGGATGGCAGAAAGACAGAGCAACTGATAATAGAAAATATAGCTGGTATTGTCTCTCTTCCTGTGTTAAACTTATTCCTTGCATATTCCATTTCCTCTATCCTCTAAATCAATTTCTCTTAGGATTTCCAGACTTTGAGCTATCTGGTTGGTGTATTTATTATGCTCTGTGATATTTTTTCTATGCTTCTTATTTTTCTTCCCTTGACTTTGATTAAAGTAATATTTTCTTTATTCCCCACCCATTCTATATTGGAAGTATGCACACTCCCTCTATTTTTATTGCTTATTTATGTATTTTAATGTGCACATCTAGTTAAACAATTTTTTAAAGTTAATTTTCAAACAAGAACATAGAGAGAGAAAGCTTGGCCCACCATATATTAAAATAAACAACACTTTCACTATCCCAAGAATATAAAAATGACACAGACATAGAAACACAGATATGTGAGTCAAAATAGAAAGCCTAGAAAATAAAATCAGTGTAGCAGGAATTTAATATATTAAAAAAATCTATTAAAAACATAGTGGGAAAATGATAGCACATTTCCTCTCACAACAGAAAGACCATGAAATATCACCTAGATCACAGGGTACACAAAAATTAGTTTCAAAAATTTCAAATAGATTATATACTTAAATATAAAAAAATAAGGGGAAAATATACACACGTGCAAACAAACAAGTGTACTTACACACCCATGTGAGAAATAAAACTCAAAGCTCTAATAAAAAAGATGGGCACATTTAATTACATAAGAGTTTACATTTTCGTAAGACAAACTATCCAAAAAATAAATTCAAACAATAAATTATGAAATATATGTGCAATGCATGTGACAAAATGTTAATATATATTTCTTCATTCAGAACTTATATTGAACAGTTATTTAGAAACTGTCTTTACCTCAAATATACTTGGATTTTTATTGCAAATCACATGTGCCTTTTAAACTAGAAAACATAATCACATAAATGTATATAGACATTCTTAGAACTTCTTTACATTCAAAATTTGTCTCATGTGGTTCACTTTTTGAATTGAACTTATGGTACCCATAGTTTTCTGTACTGTATCACCCTGTGTGAAAAAACAAACACTAGTGATGAAGAATTTCTTAAGACAACTTATAAAGGAAGTCAAAACCTATAGTGCTGGCATTTAAATAGTGTTTGGAATTTTATAAAACCAGCTATTTTTGTGAAATTTAAAAAATTACAGTAAAATATACATGAACTATAGAACAAATTGCTTTTAATAATATGCTTATTAAATTAAAATCTAAATCCAGGTAAAACACATTATAAACACTCCTCAATTCTTGTCCATTTTTAAACTGCTGCACATGCCCTGGTTATTGTGGTTCAATGGATTGAGTGCTGGCCTGTGAACCAAAGGGTCGCCGGTTCAATTTCGCCGGTTCAATTCCCAGTCAGGGCACATCTGGTTGCAGGCCAGGTTCCCAGATGGGGGCACACTAGATAGAGACAACCTCACATTGATGTTTCTCTCCCTCTTTCTTCCTCCTTTCCCCTCTCTAAAAATAAATACGCACATACATACATACATACATATTTTTAAAAAACTGGTACATGTTATAAGCTCACTAAATTTTAGTTTATTTGTGAACTAGAATGTTACAGATGAACAAATATATGAGCAAAATCCAAAATAAACTTAAGCAAATATTATTTAGAAATTCAGAGAGGATGAAATTCCAGTGACAAAGATGCAAGAGAATATTTCAGAGTTTCCTGTATATTAGGGAAATACAATTCATACTAAAATGTAATTTCTAAAAGGCAATTTGTTAAAAATAAAGAGTAGTAACTACTTTTGTCAATAATTTAGTACAATGAGTCCTTTTCTATATTGGTGTTTAGAATTGTGAATATTTAAGATTTTGAAAAACATAAATATGACAACATAATTAAAAATATGCATAACTTTTCACCTAGAAATCACAGTTTTTGGAATCTATCCTATGAAAATAGGATATTATTGTATTCTGTTATAGTTTCTATTGTTAATGGAGAAAGTTTTCTGTATGTCTTAAAGCATTTTTTGCAGGTAATCTGCATTTTTTCATAATTTTAGTGTTTTAATTCCATCTTTGCCATTTAATGTCTCTCTATGTTCCTAAAATTTATCTACCATTGTCTCATTAAATTCGCAGCTTCTAGTAGCCCTATTAAACACTGGTTAAACACCTTCATTTTACTGTCTTTGTTTCTTAATTTTAATTTCATGTTCTTGAAATTTTTATCTGTGCTTTGGGTTATTTCCTCAAAATTATTTCTAATTCATAAATATCCCTTCAGCTCAAAATAAACTAGTATTAATTTGTCTAATAAATGTTTATTTTAGGAAAATATTTTACTTCTAAAATTCCTATTTTCCAATATTATTGTTTTTTTACCAAAATGTTTTAATCTACATTGTTTTTACCCTAAACATTTTCCCTATTAATTCTAAAACATGTACATTGTAAAGTCTTTTTTAGAGATTATTTTCCTCATCTCTTAATGATATAACATTTTAATTATAAAATCACCTATTGCAGAAATTGTTTTCAATGAATAGTTTGATGCTATACATTCTAATGTGAGTCCCCTGAAATAGTTTTTTTTACTTTGTTTTTTAACATTTGAACTTGCACTCACCTTGCCTATGTATGGACTCAGAGGTTGCATCATATTGACATCATATGTTATTTATTTCATCTCAGAATTTCAGTACCATTTGTGGAGTGTGAACAGTCCTAACACCTATGTGCAGCATAAGCCTATTTTTCCACTTTTCAGTTATGGTTATTGTCACTTACAGCTGAAGTGAAGGGCATGTTTCACATGGTAATCTGAATTAGGAAGCAGAAGTTTCCTAGTCCTATACTTAGAGTTGGGTCAACGCTTCCCAATTCTTCGAATTTTAAGGAGAACTTTTGTAGCTCCCTTCTGCACACAATGCTGTCATCCTTGATATTACATCCCTGCACAATTTTAGATACTGATCCCTAGAAAATAGGTAATGTTCAATTCTCGTGCTTATCTAAGCCATTCAATTTCAACTTCTGCTTTCTGTTGTCACTTTGTGGTCACTTTCACTTTTGGTTCTTAGGGTTTTCTCTTTCTTTTTTTGTTGCTAGAGATTTTATTTTTATTTAGCTAGAGAGAGGGGAAGGGAGAGGAAGAGAGAGAGAAACATCAATGTGTGGTTGCCTTTCTGATGGACCCCACTGGGGACCTGGCCCACAACCCAGGTATGTGCCCTGACTGGGAATCAAACCAGCAACCCTTTGGTTTACAGCCCATGCTCAAGCCACTGAGCTACACCAGCCAGGGCAGGGTTTTCTCTTTTTTATCGTCAACTTTGCTATATATGAAAAATCACATTTCACTCTAATTTTCATGTTTATAGTGAAATAGGGCTTTGGATATTCGTCCTTAAGATATTGAAGAAAAGCTGGATGAAAAACCTCCATCCACAGGAAACCTATTATTTGTAAAATAATAATTTCATAATACCACTATGCTCATGATTACATAGTAGCCACAGTCCCCCACTTACCCACGAGAGATAAGTCCTAACTTCCAGTGGATGACTGCAACTGTGAATATTTTTTTCCTATTCATAGATAACTATGATGAAGTTTAATTTACAAATTAGGCACAGTAAGAGATCAAAAACTAACAATAAAATAAAACAATTATGACAATATACTGTAATAAAAGTTATGTGAATATGGTCTCTCTCTTTCAAAACATATTATCGTATGGTATTCTCCCCCTATTCTTGCGACGATGTGAGATGATAACTATATGACAGTATGAAGTGAGGTGAATGACATAAGTGTTGTGACCTATAACGGTTATCTGAGTTGCCAGCATCATTATTGTTGAACTTTGGGACCATTATTAAGTAAAATACAGCCTACTCATCCTAAGTACTGTGATACCATGAGAGTCAGCTTGATAACCAGGAAGGCAGGTACTGAGGAACAAAGGGGTCAAGAGCACATGTGAAGAAGGGATAATGCACACTTCTCATGAGAGAGCTGGCTGGCATCAGATTTCATCATGCTACCCAGAATGGCACACAATTTAAAACACATTAATTGTTGATTCTGGAATTTTTCATTAATATATTTGGACAATAGTTGACCTCAAATACCTGAAACTGTGGAAAGCAAAAAGGCAGATAAGGGAGTACTGCTGTATACTTAAAAGGTACATAAAGCTAAAAACCAAAAACCATGAAGATTCTTTGAATCTTCATGACCAGATTATAAGTGTTTTTCTCAAGTGTTAATGCATAGTTTATAATTATGTACAATATATAGTGCCAAAAGAAATAACTGCCAGGAACATATGGATATGGTCATTCATGTTGGAGTTAGCATTTTGGTGCTGTATTATGTACATCTGTTTACAGCAGATGCAACTTAATATTACTTTTAACTAAAGTCCCCAGAAAAGAAATATAACAGTAAGTAAAAATCTGCTATCTTGTCCTCAGTATTTATACCAACTAGTGAATGTTC
This sequence comes from Carollia perspicillata, assembly GCA_004027735.1. Taxonomy (NCBI): domain Eukaryota; kingdom Metazoa; phylum Chordata; class Mammalia; order Chiroptera; family Phyllostomidae; genus Carollia; species Carollia perspicillata. The sequence goes on from PVKM010013230.1 coordinate 28,135, forward strand.
TTTTAAAATATATCCATATGGTAGATTTAAATAAACATGTCTTAGCTAAGCTTCATAAATTTGATTTTATTTGTAGCTTGCATGGTATAAGGAATGCATGATATTCCATCTTTTTGGTAATTTTCATGAAGCAATATAAGGTCATTACAATTTGTAACTCTAGTATCTAATGCCATTTATTTATTTTTTTACATTTTTACATTTTTATTACATTTTCTCATAATCATTTATCCCCCATACCCTCTTCCATATTTTATTAACAATTAAATATACCAGCATATCTAGCTACACTATTTATATGCTGTTTTTCTAATTTTATTTTTAAGTGTTTTATTTATTTATTTTAGAGAGAGGAGAAGAGAGGGAGAAAGAGAGGAAGAGAAACATCAATGTGTGGTTGCCTCTCATGTACCCCCTCCCACCAGAGACCTGGCCCACAACCCAGGCATGTGCCGTGACTAGGAATTGAACTGGCAACGCTTAGGTTCACAGGCCAGTACTTAGTCCACTGAGCCACACCAACCAGGACTGTTTTTCTAATTTTAAAATTGACTTTTCCTTTAACTAACTTGAATTAAAAAGAAAACATCAAAAATAAAAATAAATAAAGCAAACATAGCTTAAATATTTAGCTATTTACCTAAGAGTTAAACAATCTAAATGCTAAATAAATCGTGGTATTTTCGTATAATGATGTTTAAGAAAAACATGAAAAATCATGTTTTATATCAGGGGTCTTATAGCCCCAAGGCCTCAGACTGGTACTGGTCTGTGGCCTGTTAGGAGCTGGGCTGCACAACAGGCAGTGAGCCCTGGGCGGGCGAGGGAGCAAAGTTTCACTGGCATCACCACCTGAGCTCCGCCTCCAGGCTCCCCCCAACCCCTCGGTGTCGGTGGAAAAGCTGTCTTCCACAAAACCAGTCCCTGGTGCCTAAAAGGTTGATGACTGCTGTTTTAAATAATTAAAAATTGTCTATAACTATAAAAGGTCCTTAACCTCTTTGAAAAACCATTTATTTATGTATATTGAGATACTATTTTTCATCTGTCAGAATGACAAAACATAAAAGATCTGACAACCTACCGTGTTGGCAAGAACGTGATCAAAGAGGCACACATATATAAATGCTGAGATTGAAACACAGGAAACAGGGCTATCTCTGGAAAAATTACGTGTGCAGTCACCTTTGAATCAGCGATGATTTGGGGGAATCCATACAAAAGCTACACTGCCCAAATATGAAATGACATAAGTACATGATTATGTATTCTAGCATTATTTTCAATAGTAAAAGACAAAGCAAACCAACTATTCATCCTCCCCCCAATACTGGCTGAATAAACTATGGTTTATCTGCACAGTAAGTTACTACCCACCCATGGGAAAAAATGAGAAAGAAAGATCCAAAAATAAAATAATATCCCTTGTTTGTGTGTGTGTGTGTGTGTGTGTGTTAAATAAAAAAGCATAGCACAAATTATGTTTATATATGCTAAGTCTTGTAAAAGAAAGGGATATACTCATTTATATTTGGTTATATTTACAGTAATAAAATGAAAAGTCTTTCCCCAACTGTACGTCACTATGTGGTTTTTGATTCTTGTATGTTATACATTCAAAATTTCTAATTTTACGTAATTAGAAATAAAATTAAGTTAAAAAGTAATAAAATATCATACAACTATAAAAATTAACAGTTTGGGTATTAGCATAATGACAAAAGTATTATTGCCTTAAGTGACTTTAAGGCAGGATATTTTTAAGAATAAAGAGAATTGCAAAGAAATTTGAACAGCCTCTTAGTAAATTTAGTGGGTATAGAAATACTGGTACTGTATACTTGAAACTGTTATCAGTGTAATATTAAGATCAAGAAAATAAAAAAACTCAAGATATTCAGCATAATACACAGAATTGAAGAAGTTTATCAAAAAAATTCTAATCTTAAATTTGTGTTAGAAGTAAAAAAAAACTTACATGTATGTGTATTCCTATAATTTTGGCTCACTTTTAGTTATTAAAAATCTATCATAGATCAATTTAAAACCAGTATCTCGTAACTTAAGTACTTTAACTGCCCCCTCTCCACTCACTCCCAACTCTGCCCATCAAGTTTGGGATTCCAGAGACCTGAAAAAAACTGGGGAACTCATTCTCAGGCTTGTCTTCCTTCAGCCATGATCAGGTTTTACAAGTGCTTCTGTTGCTTAATCCCTTGCTCTTCCCTCCAGTCCTATTTTATAAACTGCGAAAGTGGTTACTTTTCTGAGGAAAGTATCTGTCCACATTGTTGCTGTATCTCTTTAGAAAAAGCTGGCACAGAAAAACACTGTCTTTAATTGTGTGTTCATGAGGACAATGCCAGGATAGAAGGAAAAATTACACTCAACATCCTTTTAGAATGACTGCGAGGATAGTAAACACTGAATTT
>PVKM010013231.1:0-30591 GCA_004027735.1 Carollia perspicillata
TTTTATTTATTTATTTTTAGAGAGAGGGAAGAAAGGGAGAAAGGGGAGAGAAACGTCAATGCATGGTTGCCTCTCATGTCCCCCACCTGGCCTGCCCAGCCTGCAACCCAGGCATGTGCCCTGACTGGGAGTCGAACTAGCGACCCTTTGGTTCACAGCCCGTGCTCAATCCACTGAGCCACACCAGCCAGGACTTATGCTGAAGACTCTTTTATGTCTTTCCATGTTTCTTTCCTTTTAATGTTTTTGACCTCATTAGTGGTAACTTGTATAAATAAAAAATTTCAAAATATAGATACAACATAGATTAATGTAGTATGTAAAAAGTGACATTTCAAATCGATAAAAAGATGCATTATTTATTTATTACTGTTGAGACAGCTGAACAACCACTAAGAAAATGAACAATTTTGTAACACATCATCATGCAATAGACCAAATAAGTTACAGAGAAATTATAGTTATAGGTGCTAGACTAAAATATATATGATTTAAAAAATAAAAAACAAAATATATACAATCGAGATTGATCATATGATATGAGGGTTTTTCTAAGCGTGAAACCTGATCATATGATATGAGGGTTTTTCTAAGCGTGAAACCAAAGGCTGAAAACACAAAAAGATAATTTTATGTGGCCTCAACAAAGTGTAAAACATATATATTACAGTAAATACCATGAACTAGGCAGACAATTTCCAACTGGTGTCCCACAGCACACCGGTGTGCAGCAAGAGGCACTGACCTTTTTTTCTTTAGAGTATCAAAAGAAAAAGAACCAACACAACAATAGCCATCCACTGTGAATAAATAAAAATTATACCTATTTTTGTCAGATATGCAAAAAATATAAAAATTTGGGGGGGTGCCACAGAATTTTAGTAATTAGTTTACATGTGCCATCAGATGAAAAAGGTTAAAAATTGCTGATCTAAATTATGGAAACAGAACAATTAATGAGTAGAAAAATATTTGTAACATACATGGAAAATAAGAAAATATTTTGAAAAGTTTTAAAAGCACTTAAAAATTAGTAAGTAAAAAAATGAATACCCCATATGTGACAGATTATGGCAGATAATACATAAAAAAGCAAAAGTGGCTATTTGTTTAATAAAAATAAATTCAAATTGGTACAACGTGAGCTAATTTGCCGTGTAGCAAACTGATGGAGATAAATGAGAATAAGGATAGACTGGGGGTGTCCAAGGTTTAAAGGTTCAGGTGCATTCACACAGTGCTGGAGAAAGTAGAAATTTTGCACGACCTTTCCAGAAAAGTTGGGCAAACATATTATGAGTATTAAAAAGATTGTTACTACCCTGGCTGGTGTGGCTCAGTGGATTGAGTGCCGGCCTGAAAACCGAAGGGTCACTGGTTTGATTCTCATTCAGGGCACATGCCTGAGTTGTGGGCCAGGTCCGCCCTGGTGGCGTGTGAGAGGCAACCACACACTGAAATTTCTCTTCCTCTCTTTCTGCCTCCCTTCCTGTCTCTCTATAAATAAATAAACAAGCAAACAAATAAACAAAATCTTTATTTAAAAAAAGAAAATGTCTTTTAGAAAAAGATTGTTACCATTTAGACTAGCAATCCCATTTCTAGAAATTTATCTGAAATAATTGAGATATGTGCAAGGATTTGTCTTCAAATATGTTCACATCATTAATGCTGTAAATTGTATAACACTGGAAACAATACAAATGTCCTCCCAAATAATAAATTGAGCAAATTGTGATACTTTCTCATATTTGCAATAATTAAAACTAATTTAACATGTATTTTGGAATGAAAATTAATTTATCATATTCTTTTAAGAGGAGAAAAATTATAAAATATGTTCTTCATTGTCCCATCTTAAAATAAGAAAAAAATATTACTTATAAACAATGTCTAGGAAGGCATATATAATGAAAAAATAATAGTAGGAGAGGAGAATGGAGATATCTTTTCTTAATTTTCTAGGTCTGTGTTTATATACTAATGTTTCTGTATCTAGTTCATATATCACTTGTGTAAAACAGCTATTGGGAAAATATTTAATAACCTCCCAGGAGTGATTCTGGCTTTTACACTTGTGGGCATTTACGATGTGAACGAGGTTTACTCCTACTCGGAGGCATGCACAGTTAATTCTCAGTCACCCGGTGCACAGCACAATGGCCTGAGTGTAGCCCCCAGACCAACTGTCCAGGCTTCCTTTTATCAAACTGCTGCCATCTCATGGAACCAGGGGCCCGAGGATATGCAGGCATGAGTGTGAGAGGCAGCCTCTATGTAAGAACATGTATGTCTGGGTATATTTCAAATTCCATTTGAAGGTCAAATACTTTCAAACCTTTCTTTTTTTCATTTTTGATCATGTAACAGCTTACAGATTTTGTTTCACCATGCTTCATTTTATTTGACTTTAGAGCTAGCATGATTTCATGGAAGAAGCACAGAGTTAAATCGCAGCATAGCCATGATGTGTAAAACTCGCCTGGGTCTCGGTTTCAGCATTTAGAAAACAATGAGAAACACAACATTGTTAGGAGGTTAAATTGGAAGCGACCCTATTTTGCCATGTACAACACATTCCCATGTGTAATGTGCGCCCATGGGTTCGGCCTAAACTTTCAGGGAGAAAAAACCTTTCGTTTTAATTTTTTAATTCCATTTTTTGTTTGTTTATATTCAGAAACAAAACCAATTATCGTATCACAAGGTATTATTTTGCATGCAGGTATCGTTATTGCTTTCTAGAGTAACACCTTCAACACATAAGCATAAGTAAAAAAATTAAAAACATTTACATAGATATGGAAATTAGTACTACCCATGTATAATGCGCATCCTTATTTTTCCCTCAGAAATTGGGGCAAAAAGTGCACATTATACACTGCAAATACGATAATTAAAATATTTAGATTAATATCTATTAAAAATTGTTATGAGGGTTAAATGGGAAAGTATTTAAAATATTTAGGTTAGTGTCAGACAATTTAGTGTCCCTCCATAAATGCTCATTGTTATTTTATTAAGGTTTTTTAATAGACGATCACAATACAATGAGGTAAAAGAAGAAAGTGTTTTCATTTTAGAGATACGGAAACAGACCCATGAAAACAGCTAAAATTACAAAACAAAAATGGAAGCTGGTGTGTTATGATCATAATACTGAGAATTTAATCCACTGCTTTCTAATACCCTTTTTAGAAGCTAAAAGTGAAAAATCAAAGTATGTGAATGGGAAGAAACAAATACCAATTTCCAGATTTTTGTGTGTGCACTTAATTGGAAAATGTTATCAAACAATGGTTTTTTTCTAGCCTACAAAACAGATTTTATGATAACTTTTCTCATAGCTGGAAAGGAATAAAAAAGAAAGGACTGTTTGAAATTTGCAATGCATAATGTTGAGGGATGGCCAAGTACTGAATCAGTGGCAACATTTCAAATGAAACAGGAAAGATGGCAACACGACATTCCTGGCCAAGAAATTCAGAAATTCAGCCATATGGAAAAGCTTTTAAGTCTCTTCCTCCTGCTGTCCTAGATCCTTAAAGACTAACACAGTAATTTAAGTTGAAGTTATTTTAGCCTATGTCTACTGTTTCTCCATTTCTCTTTCTCTTATCTAAGTACTAGGACCAATATAACTAATTGGTGCAATTTAAGTGATATACTATCTCACAGAAACAAGGCAACTGTTTGTCTTTGTATTTATCACTGGCCTTCTTCATTGTTGGCATTCGGGAAAGAAATTGTAGAATTGATTGTAACGGGTTAACTTTTGAGTGGATCAATCCAGTGCTGATTGCTTGATGACATCCATTAACTTATGTGTTTTCATGTGTCTTTTCTCTTATAGAAAGCAGAGATTGCTATTGCTCCTCTGACAATCACTTTGGTCCGAGAGGAGGTCATTGACTTCTCTAAGCCCTTCATGAGTTTGGGCATATCTATTATGATCAAAAAGCCTCAGAAATCTAAACCGGGAGTGTTTTCCTTCTTGGATCCTCTGGCCTATGAGATCTGGATGTGCATAGTCTTTGCCTACATTGGTGTCAGCGTGGTCTTGTTCCTAGTTAGTAGGTTTAGTCCGTATGAGTGGCACACAGAAGAGCCAGAGGACGGAAAGGAAGGACCCAGCGACCAACCTCCCAACGAGTTTGGCATCTTTAACAGCCTCTGGTTTTCCCTGGGTGCTTTTATGCAGCAAGGATGTGACATTTCACCCAGGTTAGTTTCAACAGTTCTTCACCAATGCCCCAGGAGTTCTGTGTTGTGCAGGGCATCTTTCTACATGTCCCGCTCCCTCCCCCGCCACAACCCAGGCAGAGCATTACTTGAAACACAGAAAAAACTTGCAGTTCTCAAATTAATCGAAGTATACTCATAGCCAAATATTCAAATTTAGCATAAAATATGGATACATCCCAATGGAAAATTAACATAAGCAATTCATCAGTACCCTCAAAAATTACTTAGTATTAATATTTTCTTCAATGGTTTGCCAGATGGAAACTGAAATCTAAGTTGTAAAAACAGAATTCATCTTCATTGTATCAGCTTTTCAAAATCAAGTGTTTTTGTTTTTGTTGCCGTTCTTAATTTTTGTAAATTAATTTTGAATTGGATCAACATCCCATGTAACTTAAGATAGATTTCCGCCATGGCATGATCTAAAAATGGAGTCAGCCTGGTAGGTGGCAGACAGACACTGTTCTGTACGAGAGCACATAACAAGCTAAGCAGTAGGCAGCGAATCAGCAATGTAAATACTGTATTAGTCTCACAGAGATGGTTTTCACTCTCTAGGTCTCATAAAAAGACAATTGAGCCACAGCACAGTTTGTGTCCTTTAAGACCCAGGAAACTATAAATGTGCTTAAATTCCAACATGGAAACAAATCAATAACTCTCAATGAATGAACTGAAAAAAAAATAAAGGAAATTGAGCAATGGTTTTTAAAGCCAGAATTAAGGAAATACTAAGTTAGAACCAAGGTGCCACTTACCTCATAATGGTTAAGATTTGCAAGAAATATTTGCAAGAAATACCATGGAAAACCATGATATTTGTCCTTACACTTAAAAAAATGTTTAAATACAATTTGTCACAGGAATTTAAAAGTTTTGGATGCTCTGGATGAGGGAAAGCAATTCTGACTCTGCCCTGAATTTTTCATTCATTCCTCTCTCGCTTTCTCTCTGCACTCACAGTTACCCACACATCCCTGATAGCCAGAGAAAGGGTCAAAAGAAAACTTTGGTTTTTGAGATTAGGCATCAGTTTTTAATGTTGTTACACATGAACAAGACATACACTTTGGTCTCGTGTAGGCAGTGACGGAGAGAACAGTTTTATACCAGTATGTAAAGATTCTTTAGGACATAGCTCATCTTTCACTCCTGTAAGAAATGGGTTATCAACAAACCCGCAAGGCCAACTGCTTTGAGAATACTCCTAGATCCTCATCCGGCCCAGCCCCAGCTTGGCGTATGTGCCAAGGGCTCCTACTGGCAGGGCTCTGACTTCAGATAAAAACAGAAAGGCATCTACCAGATCATATCAAATCCAAGACCTCACCCACTCCTAAGATGTATTGCTATTTTATGTACCACCAAGAGAAAAACAGTGCAGCCAATTAAGCCATAATATTTACTGTGTTTCATCTCAACTGTAAGCTTCATTCTAATATCGGACATACTAAAATATCAATAGGGGAGGGTATCATGAATTTAAGTAAGTATTCCTCTTCTGTACCTAAAGGAAAGGCATTGAGTTCCACATTTCTGCTAATTAAACAATAAAAAGTAAAAGGCTTTCATATTTTCAGTGGCATTTAAACATTTAATATAGCATAAGCAACATCGATATATACAGAAATACTAGAATCATTGTTGATTAAATAATCAGAAAATAAAATATTGCAAATGCTCTTTTTAAGCATGTGTGGTGAACTGATGGTATTTTTTCTTTCTCTGCATCATTGGAGGAAGGAAAATGTGCATTATCTTATCCATGTTTAGATCCCTCTCAGGTCGAATTGTTGGAGGTGTTTGGTGGTTCTTTACGCTCATCATTATCTCATCTTATACCGCTAACCTCGCTGCTTTCCTGACGGTGGAGCGGATGGTCTCCCCCATAGAAAGTGCGGAAGACCTGGCCAAACAAACAGAAATTGCCTATGGAACATTGGATTCAGGGTCAACAAAAGAATTCTTCAGAGTAAGTTAAGGAAAAAACTAACAATGAAGTGTTCATAATTTTGAAATTCGGGCCATTTTGCCAACAATTATATGATGGGCTCTAGCTATTATAGCTTTTGCGAACACAGTGGTGATTGCTATGTTTAATACTAATACTTCTACGTGGATTTTATGATCACTTTAATTTTCAAAAACTAACTGATTTATTCTCATTGCAAGAGGTGCCCTCCCTAAGGAAGAGTAACAACAAAAAGGTAATTAAAACAACTTTATAACATAATCTTTCCAACAAAAAGATTCCACTGCTGGTAATGCCGTGATACTGCATCTGGCAAATTTGTACATTTATGTGTGCTTCGGGGCTAAGGGCCTAAAAATAAAAGCAAGGCTTTTTTTAAAAGACTGTATTTAACTTCCTATATAAGAAATCCAAAACCATAACTGAAGGTTATCCTCCCTATATGAAGTATATAATTCTATAATGTTCTGTGACAGTGAATTTCCTTTCTTAATTTTTAAAAGATTTTATTTATTCATTTTTAGGGAGAAGGGAAGGGAGGTAGGAAGGGAGGGAGAGACATCAATGTGTGGTTGTCTTTCATGTGCCCCCTACTGGGGACCTGGCCTGCAACCCAGGCATGTGCCCTGACTGGGAATCGAACCAGTGACCCTTTGGTTCACAGCCCGCGCTCAATCCACTGAGCCACACCAGCCAGGTGAATTTAAAAGCAATATATATGCATTCTCACAAGATTATAGTGGCAAAAACTATTCAGTTTTGGACACCTGCATAAGACGCTGTATGGAATTTTGTACTTATTTCTGTACTTTGGCAGGTAAAATTGTTCAAATTGAAATAATTGCACTTTACGTATGGATATGATCCCTTTGGCTTGCCATTGGGATGGCAGGTATTTTGTTTTTGTTTTTGCTTTTATTTTTATAGTTGCTTGTTTAATTATGAGGATGAATTTTTTAATCAATAATCTCTGTTACTTTGGTTCTATGTAAATCCAGAGATACACACTTGGTAGTGTCTGATCAGAGATCAGAATTCATTTTGTGACTTCAGTACTAAAAATTTAAAAAGGAGTCAGAATGACATTTTTACAAATATATAACTAGAAAATGATGAAGACATTTTGTGTTACTTTCAATTGCTTAAAGAAGACAAGGTTCATTTTACTCATTTCCTAAGCTTTTGTGGAAAAATGATAGCCCTTTAAAGAAAGTTTCATGTTTATATACAGTACTGGAGAGATTACACGTTCACTTTAAATGCTTATATTTATCATTTTTCTCATTCATCTTAGGAATTAAATACAACAAAATGTTCCACTCCTTAAGCAAACCTTAACTTTTGTGTGCTAAAATTTCAGTAAGATAATTCTCTTTTTAAAAATGATTTCATTATAATATCCTTATGTATTACAGATAATGTTATATAACATTTATTTATGTTGACATAAATCTGAAAGCAAATCTCTCAAAAGCTCAGTCCAAATCATCACCGAACATTGTTCTAAAAAGACACAAAACAGTAAGCAGTGTCCTTGTCAACAGTGCAAAGTGCGGCTGGTACAGACAACATAACATTTATAAGTTAATTAAAAGTAGTTGTAGACTTTTCTAAAACTGTAAATAGCAGTCATGACTATAAATTTTATTAACAACCTTCTGTGAATAGACACAACTGTGCAAAATGGTTTCACTTCCTGAGTGCATCCCAGTCTACAAAGCTCAATACTGGAACCATGCTGTTCTAACACCTTTTAGCATAATCTCAGTACCGTGCCGGAAATCTGTAAATTGACAACTGCTTCCACCCAAAGTAGGTAGGTAAAATTCAGTAAATTTGCCTAGAAACTATAATCTATACTCGCCAAAGCAGAATATAAATTCATCTATAACTTTCATTTTACTAAAAAAGTGATGGCTGATATTTGAGTAAACAAAACATTTATTTGCAGATTCACCATTCTGTTTTGAAAACATTTCAAAAACATTCATTCCTTGAAAGCTTTTTTAAAAAAACTCACTGTAAAGCTCTTTGGCATTGAACAAAATGAAAATATTTTTTTCTAATTTTTATAGAGCTTTAAAAACACTGCTCAAGTTCTAAAACCGGGTGGGAGAGGTAACAGAATATATTGATAAGAAATAGAATAAGGATATTTGCTCCCTGGATTTACACAGCCTTTCATACAAGCGGCGCGTTCACCAGGCCCTGTGACCTTTCTCTCCCACCCCAGTTCACTTTTTAAACTGAAAGAATTTTCTATGAATAGGTATTTACTGTTGCAAGACAGTCTGAACCTTAATGGGACAAGAAAATAGTTTTCCCTGGCAGCACACATTCGCAATATGAATTTGAGCTCTGATAAAAATCTCATTCATTTTTCCCCTGTGTCCTCCCTTTCCCATACATGATGACCTGGTTTAAATAAACCATTTGTCTAACAGGTTGAGGAAACAGAATGTGAAGGGTATTTTTGTACTTGTCAAAATGTTTTCTCACAGGAACACAGTAATGGTACATCTATCAGCCCCATTCAACTGCCTCAGGCAGTGACCTGTACTCTGTGCTTCAAAGAATGTCATAGTTATAACCAACTGTGAAAAGAATTAGGCCATGGGGAAAAATTCATCTGAACTCCACTGTTGCCTTGGTTTTGTTTCATTATGAAACTTGACAGGATCCTGTTCAGTGCATCTTAGTTAAGCATAAACATAGAGGTATTTAAAGAAAGTTTCTACTTGTCACTTAACGGTAGTTTTGCTGTTTAGGTATTTTGATATTATTATACACATTATCTAAACACACTGATTTTCATTTCAGTGTAAATCTTATCCTGCATCTATTTCAGTCTCAGTAAAATTATGAATGCATAAATGAGATAGATTACTACCTCGGGCATTATAATGTTATCAGGTAGGGCATCGATGAGCTCTTACTTGGTCTCAGGCTACTAGAAACAGGAAATAATTTACTTATTAGCAACATAATATTTACTATAATGAATGTCATTTGTATATAATTTTTGTTAAAAGTAGAAATGGCAGAATGTTTAACTTAGGAGAAATTAAAAAGACAGCACCTTTTTAATACTTGTTTCTAGTAATGAAATGATGCTTTATATCAGAAAGTTTCCTATGCACTGAGTTTAACAATAAAGTTGAAACATATAAATCTGAGATCGATTTTCTAGTCAATTAAAAAAAAAGCCTTTTATATTAAGATCGCTTCTTACTTTGAGTCTGTTAGGTAAATAACACAGTTGAAATTTTTAGGGACTTAAAAGTTCCATTGTCATTGTATTTATAAGCTTGCTGGGTCTGCAGAAATGTCCTTATTTCAGGCTGTGTTATCAAATTTATAAAGATTTGCTTGTCCTCACTCCTCAGCAAATGCCCTCTTGAAGTCGCAGACAAGGTGAAGGGATGTTATTTCCAGCCCTGCACATCACCATGTGAATGTGATCTTATCTAAGCCATGCCCTCAAATCAGAATTTCTAAATATTAACTTGCTGATAAATCGTGTAAATGTTTTTTCCAAAAAATTGTTTTCATCTTTCCTTTATTTTCACTAGGAATCTATATTTTACCATTTCTATTAATACCTAAGGCCTGCTAAGTTTAGCATTACCACACTGTGGATTCCTCTTCCAGATTTTAGGGTAATTAATTCAACTTCTTTTGAACTTAAGGTATATGCAACTCAGTATATTTAAACAAATGCAGCAATAATATATAGAAACAGACTTCAAAAAATATCAATGCCCTAATTATTTCCTTTAAGGTTATGCTTCATTCTATAGTTAAATTATCTTCATAATTACCAAGCTCTAAAAATACTTTTTTCCATTTTGCTATGTTAGTTTCATTTAGCTATTCCCTGTTCCTTTAATAAGATACTGAATAGTAACTGAGAAATTGTCAAGTAACTAGCATGATTTAAAAAAATATTTTTTAAGCATTTCAGTTTAAATAATAGCCACACTGATCTCATTTCTTTTGTTTTCAATATATAATATGAAATATACAGTATACGTGCAACTCTATCTTTTTTGGTGAAACTCTCAAATTATAAATATTTTTTAAAGTCATTATATGCATAAAGGATATGTAGCAACACTTCCCTAAATTAAAATGATCAAAATAGGTATTTAAGGACAACCTGTACCACGTGGCCCAGAGAGTTTTTAATTTTCAGAGAATGAAACTTGTACAATGGGAGGAGTCAGTTCTTTAGGAGAGAGCGTAATTATCAAAACTGAAATAAAGAGGCCTGGGAACTCAGCCTCTGTAGTGGATCCCATTCTGAACTCAGACACTCCTCTACCCTGGACACACATGGAATCACAACTGAATTGTAGTGGTGGCATGGAACTTCCCATTGGGAGGATTTCTGTAGCCAGAGGCAACCTCTCGTTACCTAAACGCACGCACCCACCGCAGTCTCTATATCATGAGGAGTTTTTCAAGTGTTAATGACATAAAACATTTTGTAGGACACTGTAGGATGCCTATGTCCCATCTTGATATCTATCACCATTTGACTATCCATTAATATAAAATAAATGGGATTTTGGTGGGGAGGGTGTTCAAGTAGGCACATCTCTTATTTTAAGTTGCTTATTATATGGGTTTATTGACTTAATTTCCCTCTTATAAAACCAAAATTATGAATACAACTTTTATTAGCTTTTCTCTTTGTCCACCTGAATGATTTGCTTTTGCCCTAAACTATGTATTCTTCAGTTTTGCTATTCAGGATACTTGGTTTTTGAAGATCTGGTCCTTGTTGAATTTTATATTCTGGTAAACAAAAGAAGGTCAATGTAAATAAATGCACATTCTAATCAGGGTTTGGCCTCATGCATAGATTTAAGTCTGAATGAAATCTTCATTACTTTCTATCTGGAATCAGATGCTAAATTTCAGCACCTTGTTATTGGACAAACGCAGCCGCACCAGACAACAGTCTGCGTGTGACTTGTAATATCAGACATCAGACAGGGGCAGCCATTTCTATCTGATCAAATGTATTCTTTGCGGGCATTTGAGTTCATCTGGATATATTTTCGTGTTTAAAATGTCTATGTGGATGAAACAATTCTAAATCAATGCAGATAGCAGCGAGCAGACCTGGGTGAAGTAAGTAGTGATGGTAATGCCGATGGAGCCCAAATGGACAAAAATAAACAACACTTTTGGCTAAAATCAGGGAATCTGAATGACTAACTCTCCAAAATATAAAGTGGAAAAACAGGGATCACCTCTCTTTAAAGTTCAATGTGTGTGTTCTATTTGGAGATTTTGTTAGGAAAAGTCTAAAAATGTTTTGGCAGACTGAGAATTTGATTCCTGTGTTATGGATATTTGGTTTGTAAGCTACAGTGATTTCTTCTCTTGTGCTCAGCTACTGACAATATAGACTGCATGTTTTGTAAACATCTTATAAGAATGGTTTTCATTAAAACTCTTAGACAGGAAGAAAGATAAACAATACAGCAAGTCTTATTTGTTATAATTGAAATACAGTATCAAAAGGTATTTTACAAAGCTAAAATTAAATCTTACCTGGTCCTCTTCAAGTTTCCATAAATGTGATATAAAATATGCTTTTCAATGTTCAACTCTCTTTATGGCTTTGTGCATTTAGAAATAATAAGTTCTTTAAACAGTTGAGTAGGATAATTATTATGACAAGAGGCATCAGCTTCTTCAGATACCACTTTTAAATGTAATTTTAGTGATTTCCTTAAAGAGCTATAAAGGGCTATTTTCTAATTACAAAATAATAATGTTACTATGCCAAAAATGGAGTTAGAGGGCAATGGAAAGGTACTAAAAGGTTTTGTTCTTATCTTAGTTCTATCAATAATAACATGTTGTTCCCTTCTTTCCTGTATTTAATTTTCTTTTCATTTCCTCCAGAGATCAAAAATAGCAGTGTATGAAAAGATGTGGACCTACATGCGATCCGCAGAGCCGTCAGTGTTCACTAGGACGACCGCTGAGGGAGTGGCTCGCGTCCGCAAGTCCAAGGGCAAATTTGCCTTTCTCCTGGAGTCCACTATGAATGAATACATTGAGCAGCGGAAGCCGTGTGACACGATGAAAGTGGGAGGAAATCTGGATTCCAAAGGCTATGGAGTAGCAACGCCCAAGGGTTCCTCATTAAGGTGGGTGGAATAGTATAACAATAGAACATGTGTTGTTATAGTATTCCACCTTCCCTGATGTCCCTGAGAGAATTATTTTGTTTTGTTTGTGAACATGGTATGTTTGTTTGTTTGTTTTGTTTTCCTCCATTTCATATTTTTGGTCAACAATCAGGTAATTTTTTTTCTATTGTAGAGCAATAATCATAGTTGACGTATATTTTTAAGGCCATATAAAAACCAAACTGGTTGAACACTAGCTGTTTCCAGTGGGCCTAAAATATGGGTAGCATATGCTTCTATATCTCATCGACTTTTTTTGGCCACTAAAACCTACACTCTCATTGTGTCAGTAATAATTCTACATTTTCTCATTATCTTTTAAAATTATGCCTGCCTATTAGTTTTTGAGTGAGAAGACATCAACCTCTTCTCAGTAAACTCCTTTTTTTCCATTTCAATGTTTCATTTATTATGACATCTTTATATTTCAGATTATCCTGAGGTTGTATTGGTGCTAACTCTGTAAACACATCTGTTTATAAATGCCATCACGATCAGAGGGAAAACTGGAATCTGGTTTTATGGCTCTTACTCAAGTCACACTCTCGCCTGTTGCCAAGGGAGTGTGGTATAAGTAAGATCTGTAACATTAGACCCAACGGCAATCCAAAATTGTGCACACATAGACCCCTAAAATGTGATTCTTGAGCAAAACATTACACATGTAGATAATCCACATGTGTGAAAAGTGAGACTTTCATTCTTACGGAAATGTTAGTGAAATCTGCCCTTTTCACCCTTTTGGTCCTGGACATAGAGAATTCACATGTTTGTGTCCAGGAGGCAGAATTTCCTATTTTCCTTAAGCAATAAAGGCTGCTGTTGAATAACTGGGGACTGAGTAAAGCCGGAGGCAAAGGCGGTGACTTACGAATCACTTTGGTCTCAGTGCTGCTCGGGAGAGATTCGTACAAAGCACAGATACAGATCCAAGAAGAAATCAGAATCTTTTCTAGAGGACTTAACCAAGAACCTGGTCTTGAAAAATGATGTCTCTGGTAAGCCTTTGAAACATGAAGGTAATGAGACCTGTATTCTTGCCCAGCAGGAATGAAAGCAACATAAAAATTATATGATTGTTTTCATTGGTTTCAAAAAGGAAACTGCAATGCGTTTTGGATATGTGTTGGGCGGAGGAGGGGTTGAGACAGAAATGAGAAGCAAATGCTATTGCTGGCAAGGCTGTGCGAAGTCAGTATTTTGTGTTTGCAAGCTACACTGTAATCATTAGTGAGGGGCTTATGGTATGCTCATAAGGGACAATTTTAAAAAGAGACAGAACAAAATTAGCCAATGAAGACAGATTTGGGTGTGGGCTTTGGCAATTCTGAAATCAGGTTTACGTGACTATCCCTCCCACATGTATGTGAAGAAATGTGCAGGGAGGAAGCCAAACTAATAAATTATCCATGACAAAATTCTACCCCAAAAGACTGCAACATTCAGAAACTGAAACTGGCACCAGGACGTTTGGTCAAGATGTACCCAGGATGAGGGTATATTTTGTATGATACAGTGTGAAAACATATAAAGTCAATTAGGCCAACTAGCAAATTAATCTCTAGAAACAGGAGTTATAAGAGCATCTTGGTGTAAATAATTTAAGAGAAATAGGAGGGGAGAAAGCAATGGTGGTTGATAATGTAGATCAGTGTTCAGACTATTGATTACGTTCGCTGGATGCCGCTTTTGCTCTTAATTAATTCTCTGTGGATGTAGCTGCCTTGTCTTCTGTCTTGTGTCTACTGATAAAGTCAAGTTCCAGGGACTGAATTTGGCCCTCACACACGGGTGTGCCTGACTCGCATTGATGGGGAGAGTTCCCTCTTAAATGTGCCACTTTGTCAAATCCACACTACAGGGATTGTTTGGGGAGAAGCTGAAGGGCTTCATCTGTCTAAAACTGTATAATAATCAGCTGTTGGCTTCCCCCTCTTTTCCTGTCCTTCCCTGGATCTTGTTAATGAGGCAATTGTCAACCTCAGCTTCCTGGATGGAGAGTGTTTTTATGTGCTTTGTTTTATTCGTGCCACAATTTCCTGAGCAAGCTGGCCTCTGCATGCCAAAACCACAGTCATTTTGTCCGTCTTTGAGAACACTGGAAGGACACTGAAGGCTCACCAGTGTTCACCTAACCTTCTCACTCCGCTGCCCTGTCCCAGCTGAGCAAGAAGTTCATTAAGCTTAAATTCTCCTTATTTGACCATGATCTGTGTGTTATGGTGAAGGCAAACTAATATAGAGATGGACTAATAGGCACCTTCTGATGTAGAAGCAAATTCAAAACAATTGCATTCATCAGAGCAGGACCCAGAAGGCACACATCCCTGCTTCAAGTGTGCCCTTGAAACATTTCTGCCTCATTTTTTCAGTAAAGACGAAGCCTGTTTTTCTTAAAGGATATATCTTTTTTAACCAGGTCTTTAGGTGAATAGTTATGCATATAGTGAGACTTGTGTGTTTCATTGTCATTAATTGTGGTTTTCTCACAAACTCTGCTGTTTTGATTCATTAGGGCGACATAAGGCTTTAAGAAACAGGAAACAGTAATCTTACCTTGTATTAAGCTTAATCAGAGAAGGCAGATAAATGACTAGCAGTCTTCTGTTGGTCCAGGGTGTTTTAAACTTCTAGACCTTGCTGTTTGGTCAAAAGCTTCAGAAAATAAGAAGGGTATGATAATATAATCAGGATAAAGTGTCAGGATTTGGGTTTTAGTACAGATTTTTAAAACAAATGCAATCAGGAGCATCACAGAGAGTAATTCTGTGACTGGTTTAAAAATATGACAACAGTGACAGCCAGCGCCATTCTTTATGACAGAGAAAGATATTCAGTGCTCTTTATTGTTCAAAGAGACTATTTTTCAAAGAGTCTTTATTTCAGACTAGTGTGTTCTGGGCATATACGATGAAATGTTAAAATGATTGAGCTATCACTAGCAGCTCTCACAGGAGGTTAATACTATATTATGTTTCATTGGATTTTTGACATAGGTTCTCCAGTTTTTAGGTGATAAAATGAGGATAGGTTTACTGATGCTGTTACACTTAGTATCTATAGATTCTAATGTTAGAGAATGGATGTAATTATCAGTAAATATACAAACTATAGATATCAATGAGTGAAAGAACTTGGATTTTACTGTCAGTGTTATTTATTTTTCAAACTACCTTGTAAAGAAAACTTTCAGGTCATATGAGATTTTAAAAAGGGCAGAATCTCCCCTTTTATATCATCTCTCAACGTTCTCCATCCCTTGATACTTCTTCCAACTCCCCTCTCCACATGCGCCGTGTAACTTACACACCTGTCCATGTCACCTCTTTCCTTCCCGCCCCTTCTTCAACAGTCGTGACAGTCTTTCTCTGCCTGAGAAATGTCTAGAGCTTGTTTTAAGTATACATACTTTAGATGGAACTGCAATGCAATGTAAAGTTTGGAAGACAGAGGAAGTATGTTTATTTTGACTTTACCCTCAACTTTACTACTGTATAGGTATCTACCATATGATAACATTTATTGCCCAATAAAGTTGCATACTTCACTGTCAAAATACTATATTTACTTTATCATCTATATTATATTAGCTACTATACTCTCAACTTTACTATGCAATAAATAAAACTGATAAAGGTGGTTTAAAGCAAATCATAATTTAGTTAATACAGATTTATTGACTACTAAATAGTTGTTAGATGAGAATACCCTATTTAAAGATCTTCATGGTGCTGGTTTCTGTAAGTACCTCCAGGAAAAATGCAATAGATCATATCTGAAGACTTCCCCTGGAACTTTGTAAGGATTTGTGTACTTGATCCTAGTATTTGAAGCAAGTTTATAAAAATTATCCTCCTGTAATTCCCATTAAAATTTTGCCTTCTCTAAAGATGTTTGTGGGACAGTGTCTGAAATAAGACAAATGTTCTGTCACTGCTTCCCACCAAAAAAAAAAAATGATGTTGCAAAAGAAAACAGTTCCAAAATAACTTGATCAGTAGCTGATCTGGAAAAAAAAGAAGTCCCTGGAACTTGCTGATGCCCTTAGCAACTTAGCAGGAACCCATGGCAACAGGAGCTGACCCTCTGAAACCAGACACATCCTGCTCAGTTTATAACAGGTGCGTCAGAACCCCAAAGTAACAGCCTAACAGGGGAAGGAAGTACTAGGGACGAGAATTAGCATCGCACATCTTTCCCTGCACTTCTTCTTTCAGTGTTTAACACAATCACTGCCCTCACAGGACACTGGACCCAAGTCTAGATCTGCATCAGGTTAAGTAGAGTTCTCTGTAGGAAATGGACTTTGGAGGATTTGTTAGGGCAGATGCATTAAACATAATATTCAAGTTCATGTATGAAAAATATATTATACCTAAGGAACTACTTTCCCAGGTGAAATTTGTGAGACATATTTAGTCATCATTTCAGGCGTACATGGAAGGTTTAGAAAAAAAGGTTTTCTGGATGTTGTATCTGAGAATAAAGCTGTAGTCTATAGTTGGTGTTGGTAACAAACTAACTATTAATACTTAATGTAGACACTAAAAAAACAAAATTAGATAGTTTTAAAAATTACTTAATATTACTGAGCAGCATTTGGCCTCAAAGTGAATAAACATATTTGTTTTCTGAAAGCGAGTTGTAGGTAATTTGTACACTATTTTTATTTTATTTTAACTATTGTGGATAGAGATATTTTAGCGCATGAACATCCTTCATTTTTGGGGTTGCATATTAAAAGATGCCACAGATAACTTACTTTTCATGATCCCATTCTGTTTCTGGAATATAGTCTATTGGACTAAGGATTAGAAAGCTCATACAACACAAAATCAATTATACCTCTCAGCAAACACACACACAAATACACACAATTCTCACGGTTGTGATATGCTGAAACACCCAGTTTACCCAGTTTTCCATCAGAGATGCTGGGGTTTATTGTGGATCCCAAGCATTTTGCATTCACAGGCTGAGATGTTGCCTAGTAAAGGTATCCATGCTACACGTGTCCCAGGAGAGCAGAAGCCCCTCTGGAATCCAAGAACTTCATCCGTCCCTTTCTAAATGTTGAATGCAACAGGAAACAAAATTTCCAGTGACACTTGAAATTCTAGATTTTCCATTAAGCTCTTTCTCGCAATTAAAAGATAATTGAAATTACAGTTCCCCATGAAAAGGGGAAAAATGCATTTTTCTGCATTTCTTTTAAGATTCACCAGGCATTTTACATTTTTGCCATTCTTTCTACTAGAAAAAAAAATAGCTGATGTGATGATTTCCCTTCACTCATCTGCCAGTTCATTCAGCAGGTAGTTTCTGGGCTGCAACTGCACATCCACCAGGTAGTTTTTAAGCTGTTCGCTCTGGGGGTGCCCCATGGGTACTGTGGGTGACAGCACAGCTGGGGAGATTCTAAATTCAATACTTACCTGTGTGTAGCTTCTTATCATGAGGGTTAGACGTTGTGTTAGAATACCTTAACTAAGAAAATGGGTGAATCTGGGCCATTTTAGTTTTTACTACGTCACAGAGAAATTAAATTTAACAAGATAAAACTACTACAAAAGAAGTTTAATAGTTTAAGCTCTCACAAACTGATTCGATGACAGGTCTAAGACAAGATACCAATTCTGACGGTTCTAAGAAAAGCCAGAATGCCAAACTATTATTCTTTAGTTCAACTAACTGCCTAATAAGCAAATTCTATAAAGATAAATATTTAAGATACAGATATTTTCCAAAAAATATCTGTATCCTAAACCATTCAAATTCATTCAGTGTCATTCTGCAACTAATGCGAACGCAAACCTGTAACCGTCAAGCCAAGCAGCCTTGATCCATACACACCAGGTGGAATTTGGAAACCTAAGGGTGTATCTAAGGCCAACATTCATAATCTGACACGTAATAAATGTATCGTAGATGACCTTGTGTCTACACTAGTAGTGTATTTAAGAGTTTTCTCCTGGCACGTGTCTGGTAGCTAGACAGGTTCTATATTGTGTCCCTCATCTTTAACGTTCAGTTCATTATAAGGAATGGCCTTCAGAAACAATTCCAGTGCTAAGGATCAGGTTAAAAGGGGACACAAAGGAACAGCCAAGCAAGTGCATGAAGGTTCTGTGTGTTTGGATTCCCCTTTCTGGGTTGGTGGGTGGAAGCCCAGATGCGGGTTCTAGAACTAAAGCCAAAAACGCCAGGGCTGGAAAGGAAACTCACCCCCCTGCCAAGGCCCTGGCAGTGCTGAAGTCTAGAAAGAGGCACAATTAAGATACCATAGTAAGAGGATGAAGCCCAGGTAGTCAAAGAAAATTTTCTTGCGGAACCTCCATAACAAAAGGACTGGCTGCAGGGGGAAGAGCTAGAAGGGAAATTTATGGAACTGGGAATCCTGGAACGAGGAAAACAGCAAGAGCAGCAGGTTAGTGTGCCTGGAGCTGCTGCTTCTGTTTTTATGCTGAACCCGATAAGTTGGGACGAGACATATGTACAAAGTCTCAGCAGTGGGGCAAACACTTGACACCAGAGAAGTTATCCATGTGGGGCTTTCCGTGTCCCCAACGCCGCCTGGCAAACACGAGTTAACAGAGAGTGACAGCATAAAAAGCCTTCACTTCCAGGACAGGGAAGGACACAAAGACGATTTTGGGATGTCACTGTGATAGTATATTCAAATCAAAGGCAAAGAGTTAATTTATGCATGGAGCTCACATGTGGAGGACAGAATCCAACGTAGTTTCAAATATATTGGACTTCAGTGCTATTCCTTTTCTGTTGAGTTTGTCTCCATTTCCTCATATTCAGCATTCCCGGGACCAATATTTAAATTCTCCCCCAAAAATGTTCTGCTGTGCTTAATGTAGCTTTTGATGGTAGCTACAAAGATGTTCTTTGGCCCCATCAATACTCAATTAATAAATGAAATGTGTCAGATTAATTTTCTTTCCTATAAAACCTTAGGCTATAGGACCATGACTTCTATAGATAGTAAATGCCCTTGAACTAGACAACTATAAATTTGCCTGTATTCAGCTTAGGAGTAGTGTTAATTTATCCTCAGAAGAACAGCAGAGTCAAATGATCAGAGTTTGGTTTGGTTTGGTTTTGGTTTTTTTGGTTGTTGTTTTTCTTTTTTGTGCATTGTTTGTGTAAGATCTTAGTCACTAGATTTGCCTTCATAATGGAAAGGACACTAGGAAAAGTCTAACCTGCTAGGCCTCAGCACAGGCTGCAGGGGAAGGAGCTGCTAACATTCTCGGAGAGATCATCACTCTTACTGTGCCCAGTTCTATAGGAGCAAGGAGAGGAACATGATAATGGTGCAGAGTAGAGTCTTACCCCTTATTGTCCCAGGGCCCTCTTAGCTGAGAGTGTGGAGGCAGGGTGGGGAGGGACTGCAGACAGGAGGGAAGAGAGGGGATTTTTCCACTTGGAATAATGAGTTATATAAAGAATATTCTAGAAAACACACACAGAGAGGACTTTGGACGGAGCGTGATAATCAGTTACCATAAAACTCCAAAATACCTATAATAAAATACTACAAAGTTCATTTTATTTTGGAGCCATAATATACTCCTCAATGCAGAATTCTATACAATGCTGCTTTAATGCAGTTTTATATTAATAATAAACATCTACTTGAGTATATCATAAGTAAATAGTGGTTTTCCATAAAAATGAAAATGTATCCATTTCTTTCAGCATAGTATATGAGAAACCACTCATCCAGAACTTTAGAAATTGTTAGATTCCTTTTGTTTCTAAAGATATCAGCCAAGATGGGCTGGTTTATGGCTCATGTTTAAGAAAAGGAAAATAAAGTGTTTGGCAGTCATTTGTAATAAGCTGGAAAAATAGTAAAGACCCTGGTTTAGAATTATAGTTTATTTTAATTTAGCCAGGAATAAAAAACTATAGCTCATTTATTTTAATTGTCCCCCACAAACTCAGTCCCATAATGTTGTTTGTTGTCTGATAACTTGTCCACGAACACAGAATTATATGCAACTGTCAACACCTGAGTAGAAAAATCACCATTTGACTTTCAAAAATACCCAGTCTTGGCCCCAAGCCTTCTCAGGACAAGCATTACATTGATTATGAGAATATTTTATAAATAATAATTATACTAACAGAAGTTACAAATACTATGACCTCACAGTATAATCTCCTTAATAAGAGAAAAGCGTTTTTCATGATTAACAGTAGTTTGTTTTAAATGGACAGATTTCACACTTTCTAAAAACTCAAAAGTCATTGTTACAACTCATCCACAGAATGAAATACACTTTCAAAACTTTGTGAAACCATTTCAAAACACCCTGGAATATATCACACAGCTCAACACTGAAGAAAAACTAAAGGCCTAAAAACATTCCTACCGTCAAGTGTGCGTTTCAAACTATGCCACACTCAACTGTGGGAGAAATCTATCCTTTCAAACACCACCAACCATACAATGTCAGATCACATCACACTGAAATAAATTAGACTTTACTTAGCTTACTTTTCTTCCTGGGATACCCAGTGAAGAAAACTGACATGCTGACAATATTTTACAGAAATCTTAAAAATTCTATCTGTCTTCTCTAAGCATTAAATATTTGGGAGTTAGCCAAAATAAGAGTTCAATTGGAATAAATCAAACAAACGTGACACAAAGAGCCCCTCACACTCACAGAAACTGAGTGTGTGCAGCCCCCTCCACTGTTGCTTCACTACACAGAAGCAACTGCCTGTAAAACTGCCCAGAACGACACAGGAGACAGGCCTCTGCTGTCATAAAGTCCCAGTTGTTTCGTATTTGGAGCTGGCAGATATGCAACTTCTGAACATCCTTTCTGAAATGATAAAGGTTCAAAATCCTATTAGTGACTGAGAGACCACATCATTATGTCTCCAGCCCCTAGGCTTCCCCCTTTTCAGGCATTTACAACTAGGACTACAAAAAAAATCAGAAAAGCATTATCAGCAAATATAGCTGTTCTGTGTTGCTAGCGTCTTTAGCATAAAAAGAGAAAAAAGAACATGAGAAATAGAAAACTTAAAAGGAAAGCAAGTATCTAGAGCCCTAAATCAGTACCCTAACCTGTATTTGAAGCTAGTTGGAGATATAGAGAAGTAAATAGGATCCAAGAAAAATCTGACCTCAGATTGTCTCCCAGAGTCAAAAGTAGAGATCATAGGCCAAAAAAAAAAAAAAATGCTTTGTATTAAACAACATAGCAGTGATAATATCATATACAGCAAAGAATCAGTTAATATAAAATTTAGTGTTCTTTGTAGTTCATTTTTATGAGATGGTGTTTAAATTTGGCTTACTATGAAATGCTAAAAAATACTGAGCAATATATTCCTAAAGTGAAATAATAATATTAACAATATAGCATTATAGCTTTCAAACCATTTCCATACATATTTGTTTACTTGCTCCTTTTAACCTTCTTATAATATGTCATTTTATTATAGAGGAAGGCATTATGAATTAGAGGTTAAGTGACTTGCCCACAGTCCCACAGTTGAGATTAGAACTGAGGTCTTCTGACTCTCTCCAGTGCTCTTATGGAAAAAGAACTATTATAATATATGTATATATAAAACATATACATTATATATAAAGAAATATAGCTTACATTGACAACTTACTAAAGTATTTCTTTCATTCTTCCATGCTGTAATTTTAGCAACATTGACAATATCCAGGCACATTGAAAATACCCATATAGAGCTCAAGTAACTATAATGTTTAATTTATATTAAAAATAAATAAACTCTTGTTAAGCTGAGAAAGTTACACACAGGGAGATTGCAGATCAACACAAGGAAACATTTCACAATTAAAAATGGTCCCCCAAACGGGAAAAGTTGGCTACGATCCCCAACCACTAGTCGTTCAGGTAGAAGGAGAGAGGTTTTGAACATCTCTGAGCACACTGCGCCAATGACGTCTAAATTCCCTTCCCTCTTTGAGAGTCTGACATCCTGAATCATGCCCTGAACTATCTTCAGCAAAACAACCCAAGAATTCTCTTATACGTCTTTGAAGTTGCAGACAATAAGACTGGGGGAAAAAATTCACTCCCAGAGCTGCAGTAGAATCTGGTCCAGTTTTGAACTTAAATGAATCACTTCTTCAGTGAATAGCAGCTTTTGTCACAGTCTGTCTACATTGTGAAGTGAAAAGGTATTTAAGGAAAGCACTTCCCTGTAGAAACCACAGGTCTCGCCTGCCTATATATAGACATTTAAAGGTATATACGAATATCAAGCTTTTGGCAAAGTAGAAATCTGACAAAATTCATTGGGTTCTATAAAAAGGGGAATAAAATAGCACAAGTAAAGCACATGCACACAGAAGGACTTGCTTTGAGTTTTAGAATAAAACACATATTTTCATATTTAGATATGATAAAAAGTAGTTCGTGTAAAGCGGTATTCTGTGGCATTTCAATATGTCACGCTTGAGAGGGCAACGTTTATGAGCACCATAATAACACCAACACCTTCGGTGCCATTTAATTTCTTTTTCGTTTTTCCCTCTTCACAAATAACAATCATTTTATGCTTTGAAGCATGAAGACTGCACAGCACTGTGATTTTGCCCAATCCAGGCAGTGTACACAGTCATTCATAGATTCTCAGGTCATTTCAAAAGATAAAGATATGTCCCTCAAATTCTGTCATGTAAGCGGTTTCCATGAACGAAGCAGGTGTTTCATGAAACACAATTGACTTTCTTCCATTTAGAGCACAGCTTTGCAATTTCTGAATGTATTTGTTTCAGAAAAAAAGAGGAAATGCTCTATTTCTGAATATATTCTTTGGACTTTAGAGAGTTTACTAGATAAAGGTCCAGTTTATTAAAAAAAAGCCACTTTTAGAACGTTCGTTAAAGATAATGAATGAAGTAAAAGTTCCCACCCAAGGAAGAACAAGAAGGAAATGGATATGTTCACAGTTGCAGGAGTTTTATTATGTAACTTCAAGCTGATTAAAGTTTATAGGATGAATGTAACACTAATGAATGGTAACAGTAATAGAAGTATAACATAGAACCTGCCGTAGAGTGTTTTATGCCTGCACCTTTTCATGATGGCCATTACTGATTACAACATCCTTCATTTTGACATCTCTGGAACATATTGTGACAACCCAAGGTTCCAAAGTACATCCATTTTCTCACCTGATGTCATTTTGCTTGATAAAGAATTTTAATAAGTTACCCAAAGTTAAATAACAATAGCACATGATCTTGTATGGGTTCAGGCTCGTTCTTGGTCTCCACTTTCCTTCATGTCTCACGGAATTCAATCAATTGTCTGGTATTTTATTATGGGAACCAGTCACTCTCTCTGAAATTATGCCAAAGGGTAATAAGGAACTGACTCTAAGCTCAATTAATTAGACAGTAGTTTCAAAAGAGAGAAAGTAATTCGAATAAGAAAAGACTGTATTGGAGTTCACCTAAAGGAAAAGGAAAGAAAGTTCAACAACTGCTACATAGCAAGAGTGTGTGTATGAATACATTTCCCCCCACAACTTGACATCGGCAGTACTGCCTTCAGCTGGACAGATGTGCTGCTGAAACTCAGGTCAGAGAACTGCTACGTGATGGAGCTGGAATAGGAGCCCGTCACTGCTTAATGCCCAGGTCCACACTCACTCAATTATGCTGCCTTGTTTCTCTCCAAACACATCACGAGTCTTTTCTTTTTAATTCATAAAAATAAATAGATAAAAACCCCACCTTTATCCTATCTATGATTTCCTGTTTAAAAAAAATAAAACAAGCCCATAGTTTCTGATAATACCCATCTCTCGGATTTATTCCCAACCCTTCCATCTAATCGCCCTTTGAATTTCTTTTATTTTCATAATGATTCTTGTTCATATCAATGTAGTGCTGCTCCTCCAAACATGTTGTTGCTTGTAGCACTACCATTTTACCTCAGAGACACAGAGATCATCAGGGAGAAGAGCTGAAACACCACGGCATGCCCCCCCCCACGGAAGGAACTGTAGGTGTTCCCCACCCTACCCCCCATGATTGGTTCCGACTGATAAATATTGCCCAAACAATGCCCTTCCTTTGATTCCCCTACTCCTCAGTTCATTCCCCTTTGGCCTAATCCTGAAAACGGATTGTAAGTTCAATTCAATGAATGCCCCAGTATACCAGGCAGTTGGTAGTGTCTTGTGAGACCTGAGGAAGGGGTTGGCCAGGACCGAACTTGACTTTAATACAAGACCATGTTCTATTATTGTTTAACTTTGGGTATTTCTCCCCTAGGAGGAGGACAGAGGAGAACTAACCAGCTCCAGGACCAAGGTAAGAGGGGAGTTTTCTTTCAAAAGAATGGGTTCCATCCATTTGAAGGAAACCCCTCCCCCACCTGTTTTTAATTCCTTTTTCTTTATACTTTTATACTTTTTAACCCACCAGCATTAGCAAAATAGCTTACTATCTGTGTCTATAGTTAATTGAACATCCACCTACAAATGTTATAGCAGGAGAAAAAACAAAACCTTCAGACAAGTCATGTCGGTTATATGCTAATACATTTATATTTTCCATCATCATCAAATACCAGTATCAGTCTTCCATTAAAGATTAGAGTCCTGTATAGGCCCTAGGAAATGGTCATCAACTACTAATTTCTCTGTGCGTAGAATATGGATAGTAACGAGCAATCAAATCATAACAGTAATGGGATTGCAAAATGGTAAAACTAAAACCCAGTGTTTCTATAGAAAATATATCATTATAAAGAAAAATTTTATTAGAAGAATCACCCAATTTATTTTAAATTGTATGCAATTTTAAAATATAAACCATCAGGCCGGACTTCTGGTGTGAAGTTGTATAGACTTAATTAGATTTCTACGGTACTGTATGAAAACTGTGGTTAGAAAAAAAGAAAAAGGAAGTACTGTTGTCTTGAGCAGTATTTCTTCGTGCTTATAGATCCTCTTTCCAGGCCTCTTCTGTTGCTTTTAATGGTTTCCATTGTTACCTCTCATATTTTATGTTGCTGTCCATGGAAATCATCAGTACTGCCTGCCTTTGGCGACTCTACTTCAAACTGCCCTTCCACAGGGAAGAAAGCCAAAGTCAGAAACAAGTTCGGTCGTTTACAAAGCATCCAGAATGTGAAACTTCAGAAGAGAGGCAGGCCATATGGATTATGGAGGGACCAGCTTCCAGACCCCATGCAGCTGTAGTTCCTTGCTCTCATTGGCCCCCGAAGAGGCTAGATCTTCTGTGACTGTAGCAGATTTTAGGAAAGCTTTGGGTCAGGTGACTAAGACAATCAGGGCTCAGGAAGAAGGAAATTTTAGAAAGAAGAAGAAATGTGCATAAAATAATGAGAATTCAGGCAGTTTGTTCCCAATTAATAGCAATCATCTTTCAGAAACGCTGTTACGTGGTTTTATTACAAGCATCCTTAAATTTTGGCATCACCTTAAAGCTGGATTGTTGATTTTTAATGGAAGAAAACCATTTCAGAAGGGTATATTTTTGTTAAAGACCACTGTCTTCTGAAGAGGAATCATAGGAGTCATATGATTAGGAACATACATGGAAGGAGACATGAAATAGTACAGTGATTTTCATACCAACACACACTCCTGACGCAGACAATGATATTCAATAGTCTCCAAGCCCAGAAACCTAAGCACTGAACTTCTTGCAGGTAACACATTTTGTTGTCAGATGTCAAATAGAACCTAATTTTGACTATCTCACTCACTGACCCCTTTAGTGAAAAGTATAGGCTATATCTGAGGCACATTGTTCATCCCTGATTTATTCGCTCCTGAACTTTAGGATATCAGATGTATGGGCTGCCTAAGCAATCATGCAAGAAAAGTGTCACAATATTTGTAGCAGACTATTTGTGATTTATAATTTGATATCCACACCAACATTAGTTATGTCAGGCAGATGTGTTGTGTACTTTAAATTCTTATGAAATATTTCATGGTAATCTCATTCAGGGAAAGAACGGATGGTGATTGCATAGTGTCTTAGTTCTTTTGGGTGCCCTGAAATCGAAATGAATACCATTTTCTGTTTTGTTTTGTTTCTTAGTAAAGCAAAAAAAATGTTAATCTAATATTAATTGTATTCAATTTCTTAGGTATATTAAAATAGTTAATGATGGTGGCCAAATTGGCAAATTGGTTACTTAAGAAGTACCCAACTTCTGAGGCAAAACAAATAACTGAGAGGCTATATAAAATGTCCTGGCATTAACACTAATAGAAGCAAATGTAGGTGAGGCTATTTTAAGAATTTAAACACTTAGTCACTTTTTCTTATTTAAATTGTTTAATAAAAAATCAATGGAGGTTAGAGTATACTTCTGTTTTGAAATGTGATTCTAAGCCCTGTTACTCTTAAAGCAGCTTTGTGTTTCACTTAGAGTGGCAAAAACTTACAATCCTTAAAGATACTTGGACTTAGAATTCTTAGGCTTCAGCTATTTTCAAAGAATAACAGAAAAGTGACGTGCTCACTTGTTATGTGCGCCCTTTGAGTGGCAGGTTCAGACAGCTTCCTTTCAAGACCCTTTAACTAGCAATCCCTAGATCCTTAAAACCTATTTTTATCACTCAATTTTCTTTTTTGTTTGTGCCATTCTCCCACCTATGCAAAATCCACACCAGAAGTTAGGATAGATAAAACAAGATCAATTAAATCTGAAAACTTAAATAAGAAAGAAATATTGGAAGTGTACTTTTTTCTCTCAAGAACTTGATGGGACATTTAAAGTATTTGCATATGAAGGTGAACTAGACATATTTAGTGAATTAAATGCATATTTAAATATAAAGTAAAATAAATCTTAATCAAGTGAAACCAAACATAGTTGGCATTTAATGTGTAGATGATAAATGTAATTTTTAATTTCTAAAAATGTGCTGAATTATACTGTTCTAAGTAGTAAATTTCATAACAGAAGTATTTTCTAAATGTGATATATATTTTATTTGTTGCACATAAGTAGATCAGAACTGAGTTATAAGTATACAGTTGTGTGGGAATTTTCATCTTACAGTTTGGTTAGAGGTATGAGATTTTCCTTGATATGAATAACAAATCCGTATTTGATTTTTTCATTTAGTATTCTTTTCTTGTCCACCAACACAAACTGAACTGATGGTCCTTTTGTTTTAACTATCTACGATCTTACTGAAACACATCTTTAGGTAATTTTTATACAGTGGACCAAATTGCTTGCCATTATTCATAGTGATGCAAGTATCAGTAATCTTATATCTTTCTTGCCAATGTTTAATAGACAGTTTTGAAGCCTTTTGGTTTGTTATTTTATTTTATTTTGTTTTAAAATGTTTTCTACACAAGATCTCAAAATTAATTAGGTTCAATGGTCAAAGGATCTCCTTTTATTGCCCAGCACCGTATTCTTCCATTTTAATACGTTGCTAGAAAAGTAGCCCATTAAGTTAACTCAGAGACATCAATTCTACATGGACTCATTGCATGCCAACTGTATTTCTTGTCCTGCATCAGGATTGAGAATGGTATTGAGTACCATAAGGCACAGTTATTGTCCTCCATAAAAGAGAAAAAAATGTACAGAGAAGCATTGTAAAAAAATGTGACTCAGAGCAAATGCGAGTGCTCCAGATAACAGATCGTTGAAAGAAATAGGAAATAAAAAAGAATCCAGAGTATCTGGGAAACACTCCATAAAAAAGGTTTAGGACGACTAGTTAATGAGTATCAGTTGAATGATAAATCAATGAGTGATTACTGGAAAATGATAAGAATTTCAGAAAAGCTCAGGAAGAAATAAAGGAATTCCTGATGAAGTTTCTATCCTGTAAGATTAGAGGCATTTACGTATAAAATATCCCTGGGACGACAAGGACGCTAGGAGCCTGGCTGGAGGGAGAGAAGGGCTGTCTGGGGAATCAGAGAGGTTACGAGCCTGGCTCTGTACGCAGACCTGGGTTCCAGTCCCACGTCGGTCATCATTAGCCACGGAGAGTCAATGAAGATTCACTGAGAATTTGAAGAACCTGACACAGTGTCTGGCTCAATAAACTATAACGAAAGTATACCTTAAAAGGTATGCGTAAGCTGAATTATTGGGAAGTCTTGAGTGTCAGAGAAATTAGAATAGAATAATATCTTGGAGGCAATCATAAATCCCTTAAGGTTTTTGGCAAAGCACTAAAACACAAGCAGAGGCAAAGTAATTCTGGTGCTGGGCAGCTGAGAATGGCTTGAGAGGGTCAGTGGCTCTTGTCTCGGATGATAAGGCATTGACAAAGGTAACACCTGCGTAATAGTAATGAAAACGTAAATTTGAAAGACACTTTTCAGAAACACTGTTCTCAATGGATAGTTGGCTATAGGAAAGGAGGAAGAATGAAAATTCAAAAAGGAGAATGAGCTTCTGTGATTGGCTTTGCTGTTTTATCATCTGTTTTTACATTTCTATTTCTTCCGTGAAAATGTTTCTAATCTAACACACTGAAGTTTCCTTGTAATGCTATTCTTGAGGATCCATAGTTATATAGCCTAAAAGATTAGAACTTAAATCATCAAGAACCTTGTGTGTATCAAAATACATCTAATATGTTTTAACCTTGGAAGAAAACAAATATTACATTCTAATCAAGTCATCTTATAGGTTATTTGTATCATTTTTTTAAAGACTGGTATCTACTGTACTTCATTCTTGAATATTTAAAAAGAATCAGATCAGTTGACAAGATTACCTGCCTTCGAAGTTTTGTCTCAGCTGAAAAGGTATTTAGCCAGAGAGGAGAGAAATTGCCATCTTACTAGTAAGGGGAATATATGAGTCCAAGCTTAAACAAGCATAACCCCTACTAAGCCTGCCAAACTTCTGAGGAAAAAGCAAAGTTCCCTTAGAGGGCCATGGAGGGATGAGTAATAGTTTAACTAGAGAGAAAACGGTACTAACAAAAAAGCAAACGTACCCTAGTGGGAAAGAGCACTGGACCAGAAGGCAGAAGACCTGATCCCAGCTGGGCTTTGGTGAGCAAGTCACCTAACTTTCGTTAGACCCCAGTGACCACATCTGTAAAATGAGAAAGCAGAAGTCCACCTCTAAGCCACATTTTTGACTAAAAAAAATCTAGGACTCTAGTTCTTTAAGGCAATTAATGGGAGTTTCTAAGAATCAACAAAGGATGGAAAGTGGAAACATGATCCATGGCCCATGGAATGGTGTAGAATTCTGGAAATCATACAAAGAGAATAAGGAGCGTGGACTAGGAGATGGAAGAGCCTAGTCAGGGAGGGGGCGCTCCACCCGGCAAACTGCGGTCCAGGCCCAGGGGAGGCATCTGGTGAAAAGCCCAGCACTGCTGACCAGCTCACATTCACTGACTGTGACAGACGCCAGCTCTTGTCTTTTTGAAATTTTATTTTAGAATAATAATAATCACAGTTTTTAAAGTGAATGATACTCAGAGATAATCTGAAGCACTTCACAATCCAGGTAATGGTGGTCTCATCTTGAAGCAAAGCCCTCTTTTGTATGATTTGCTCACACATGATGATGGCAACAACAGAGTGGTTAGGGGCAGAGACTTTATCCCATAGCACCTCAGACAGGACCCTGAGGTGACCACAAATGAAATAAAATTTATATTATTTAATATGAACAACTGTTGCTTTCTCAACATTATGTAATGGTAACTAAAAGAATTTTTGACAGTTTTATTTTTAATTTTTATTGATTGAACATGCAGTCCTTTAAGAAGCCCTACACATCATATGCTTGCAGAATAATGACAGATCGAGGCCAGTATCTGGAAAGTTCTTTTCCATCAAAATACAGTCTAATAACCTCTTCCCTATTGTGATTCTGGGGCTATCTTGGTCATAGAAATATTTTTATTTCTCTTACCTTTAATAGCTATACTTGAAAGTAGTCATTAATTGATTTTAAAATAACTGTTATTAGAATCTAGAACTGATACTTATGTGTTCATGATTGCCCTTCCAAAGTCCATGAATCGCTTGAAGCTGTATGCCAGTCTGTGGTTTCATAATTTTGCACCTTTCCTGAAAAAGTACCCATGGCTTTCATCAACTTTTGAAAGAGGTTCGTGGCCCAAAGGTGGGATAAAAAAACTCTAATCTGT
>PVKM010013232.1:0-30557 GCA_004027735.1 Carollia perspicillata
ATCACCCAGGGGACTCAGAGCCCCCACAGCCCAGATTTGGTGCCCTGTGACTTCTGGCTTTTCAAAAAACTAAAATCACCTTTGAAAGGGAAGAGACTTCAGACCATTGATGAGATTCAGGAAAATACAATGGGGTAGCTGATGGAGATTATGACAAAAGATTTTACGGAGTGTTTTGAACAGTGTAAGTGATGCTGGGAGAACTGTGGGAGGTCCCAAGGTGCCTACTTTGAAGGGGACTTAGGCGGCATTGTCCTATGTACAATGTTTCTTGTATTTTGTAGCTTATTCAATAACTGTCTCTATTTTTCATAGGGTGTGGCTGAATACTTTCTGGACAGACCACATAAGCAGCATCATATGACTTTCTTAAGATTGTGAAGAAAAATCCCTATTATTCTATTAGTGACTTTTAGCAAGCAACTACTCTCTTAAACTTCTAGTCTCTAGAGTGACTAAGTTTCCTTCTGGTCAAGCCATCGACAAGCCAAATGTCAAATAACAATGTGGCCATTTTTCATCTTGAGATAAGTGTTTCTCTAATAAGATGATCAATTAGTCTTATTCAGATTACAGCACAGCTCCTCATGTATTTTTATGCCATACAAAGATCTCTATAGTCCTATTACCTTTTTATGGAAAAACCTCTTCATTTAGATTTCAGGCTATTAGAACACATAATCAATCCAAACACACCTCATGTATGACATATGTATATTGACATTTTCATTATACCAATATATCCTCTAAAGGTGGTATTATAAAAAAAAATCTCTATTCTTTAGGATATGGACTAAGGTCTTTCATAGAAAATATCCCACTTTTGCCCTGGCTGGTGTGGTTAGTGGGTTGAGTGCCGGCCTGTGAACCAAAGTGTTGCCAGTTCAATACCCAGTCAGGCACATGCCCGTGTTGTGGGCCAGGTCCCAGTTGGGGACTTGTGAGAGGCAACGTGTCGATGTTTCTCTCACACATCAATGTTTCTCTCCCTCTCTTTCTCCCTCCTTTCCCTTCTCTCTAAAAAATAAATAAAATCTTTAAAACAGAGAAAATATCCCATTTTTTATAGAAATAAAGTTCTGGAAATTGTCTTTTCATTGAAGTAAAACTTATATTTAATTATAAGCCCTTAGGATATTTTTCACTTGGAAACAAGGAGTATCACGAAATGCTGTATGAGAAAAATTCTAACTTTTTGCTGCAAAGATACTTAAGATGTTACACTTTCTTCTAAAGAAAAGTCTAATGTGGGAAATATTAGCTGTACATCTTGAGAAGAATTCTCAGAGCATCATTACATATTATTTTTGGAAAGTTTTGACTGCTGCTGGGGTTGTGTAGATAATAGTTATAACCACTGCTTCAAATGAGGCCAGATTTTACATAAGAAGCTACTGTTTTTTCCCTTAATTTCTTGTTAATGGTAACATCATCCACCTCTACCCAAGCTTCTGAAACTACTTTATGTTACAGTTGGACAATTTATAGATCCTGCCCAAGAGATACCTACATTTTACAGTGGCCCATGAATACCCTCAGTTTTAGAGATCTTATTTTATTTAATGAAAATTTAAAAGACCGTTTCTGAGAATGTTACTTGGGAGTCCAGAGTGCTTATGCCTTTGAATATAAACTGTTTCAAATAATTTTTGGAAGCATGATAAAAATATAATATACTAAATATATGTGTATATGTGTGTCTGTGTATAGTGAGAGAGAAAAATAGTTCCATGCCCAGAATTAGTCTTTTGTGACACATTTCAGAAATTTGAAATATTTAACATATTCAAAACAGTTGGCTTAAAATAATAACAAAATACTTTTCCTACCTTTGAAAGTGAAACGGCAGTTTCAATAAGCATTATAAATAGAACAATCTTCACTGGTTTATTAATTCATTCTTTATTACTTATGACAAGTCAGCGACGAGCACCTAATCTGGGCCATGTAATGCACAAGGCAAAGATAAATGACAATCTGTGCCCTCCTGGAGAATTTTTTCCTCTTGGAGTTTTAATGTTTAATTTCATTCGTGCTTTTATTAGGAAGGAGAGGCAGAGAGGAGGAAAATGGTTGTCTAAAAAAGGGATGGAAGCTTGGGTCAGAAGCTATTATTCAGCTTTTCTTAGGAGATTCTGTACTCATTTCATGATTATAATGGTTTCACTTCTCCACCTGAAATGAAACATATAGACCCCTTTTCTCTCCCACGAAGATGGGTGAACGGTAACAAGAGCATGGGAACTGGAGTCAGATAGGTTTGGTTTGGGATACTTATCCTGCTACCAATTCTGTTGTACCTTTCTGCAGTTTACTTAATTAGCCTCTCTGTGGACTGGTTTCCCCACTACAAATGGGAACAAAAATATCAGCCGGTCCTTGCTAAAGGCTGATTCTTTGCCCTTTTAGTCTCTTCCTTTCCTTTCAAGCACTGAGTACTATCATTGATCCAAAAAAACGATGTTCCCCACAAAAAAAAATTAAATAATTTGAAAACTGGGAATTGTATAGTTCAAATGATGTGGCATAATTATTAATTTCAGATTTTTTATAAGATGCTGGAATCAAAATGATATCCGGGTCCCCTAATTCCTTGGTCTGGCCATGCATGTTTGGCAGTGGTCCCAGACAGACCAAATATAGCAAGTCTTATCCTTGGGTCAGTATAATGTCCAGTCCCTAAGTTGAATGAGGAAACCTTCCCAGACAAGACTTAATTCACAAATGCATTTAGGGAGACGCTGGATACGTCGAAGGGTGCGTCCTCACACAGGCCATCCGCGTTAGCCCAGCTAACTGGAAGGAAGCTTGCACTGGGAAGCCAGCAATCTCACCGACAAATCTCGCTGAGGACTGACCAAACATAACCGTTCGCTGGGCACAATTATGTGTTTATTTCTGTTCCTTTTTATTGAAGTTATCGGGGTGACACTGGTTAACAAAATTATATAGGTTTCAGGTTCACAGTTCCACAGCTGTGCGCTGCGTTGTGTGTTCACAACCCCAAGTCAAGTCCCCTTCCATCCCCTGATCCCCACCTCCTGCCACCCCAGCAATCACCACACGGTTGTCTGTGTCCGTGAGCTTTTTCTCTTTGTTGTTTTCTTTTTTGCTCAATCCCTCCAGCCCCCACCCAGCCCCCACTCCACCCCCACCCCCGCCAGCTGTCAGCCTGCTCTGTATGTATGAGGCTGTGTCTATTTGGCTTGGTAGTTCATGTTGTTCACTAGGTTCCACATATGAGTGAAATAATATGGTACTCATTTTTCTCTGACTGGAGAATATATCCCTAATACTCTATTTATGCAGTAAACAGTTACTTTTTACAGATGTCTGCTGGAAAGTATGTATCGTTCTAATCTGAACTGGGTTTAAGGTAGTTGGGTAAATCTCCTCTTTCCTCGGAGGTTAGATTGCAAGCGCCTATTCTAGGTGTCTAGACCCTGAGGGTAGTGCTGGCAGTCTGCGCTGGGCAGTTTTGCAGAGTGGCTTTTATTGGCAGCAGGGTCATAACTAGATACTATCACTGTAATTGATGCATCTTTAGCTTTCTGATAATTTGGAGGTAGGGCATCATCTTTATTTTCCTACCTCTCATTTATCCCTGGTTGTGATTTCTGCTTTAGCCTGTCATGGATACACAGTGCTTCCCAAATGGAAAGACATAGGGTACCATTTTGTGAAACCTATGAAGCTTTTATAGTAGAATGCTATGTAACTGCGACAAAATCCCGAAGTGGGCTCTGGTTGGGTAGCTCAGTTAGTTAGAGCGTCATGACCATGTGCCAAAGTTGTGGGTTGTGGGTTTGATCCCTGGTCAGGACACATACAACAGTCAACCAATAAATGCATAAATAAGTGGAAAACAAATCAATCTCTCTCTCTCTTTCTCCCCCTTCCTCTCTCTCTCAATAAATTAAAAAAAAAAAAAACTAAAAATACCCCACCAGATTGGGCTTGGTTTTTCTCTATTGTCTTCTCATTCTGACCTTTAAAAAATATAACATAAAGAATCTTTCCCAAGTCAATTCTTGTCCTCAAGTCAAAAGATTCAAAGATATGTCAATCAAAGACAAAACAATAAAATTCTTTATGATTGGGAGGAGGGTGGCAAGGGGAAGAGATCTTTCTATTCTGAGGTTACAGTAGTCGACTGTGTCTGTATACCTCCACTCCTGAGTTCTCACCTCCACACTCTTCATAAACAGCCCCACGGGGGGTTCCCTACATCCTAGAAGCATAAACTTGTCAATATACGTAGGTGCTTCTGATTTGCTCTTGTGATACTTGTGGTAA
Organism: Carollia perspicillata; assembly: GCA_004027735.1. NCBI lineage: Eukaryota > Metazoa > Chordata > Mammalia > Chiroptera > Phyllostomidae > Carollia > Carollia perspicillata. The sequence goes on from PVKM010013232.1 coordinate 4,297, forward strand.
AAAAAAGTTGCTGAGTCCTATTCCAGAAGGACAGTAGGTCACAGGCTGATTTTAGACACTGCTGGATACAAAAAGAAAATAAGAGCTCTTATTTCATGTCTTTTATTTTAATGAGCATTGTGGTAGGCAGCCTTTAAGATGGCCCCAATGATCCCTGATTCCTCAAGTGCTATCTGGACCCAGTGATTTTCTTCCGATCAATGGATTAGGGTGAAAGTGATGAGATCTTGGTCTGAGATTAGGTTACAAAGACTGGCTTCCACTACACGTGCCCTCCTGTGTTTGCTCTGATGGGATCAGTTGCCAGGTTTTGAGCTGCCCTGTGGAGAGGCCACATGACAAGGAAGGGAGGTAGGCTTCTGGGCAACAGCCAGGGAGTTGGAATCCAGCCCTCAACCCAATGACCTCAGAGGAACTGAATCCTGTCAGCAACCACTTGAGTGAACTTGGAAGTGGATCTGTCCTCGGTCCAGCCTTGACATGACTGTCATCCTTGAGACTGAGGCCTCTGGCAAAGCTGTGCCTGGATTTCTGACCCACAAAAAGGGCGGGAAAATAAATAGATGTCTTAAGCTTCTAAATTTTGAGGTAATTTATTTCATAACAACAGACAACTAATCCAATGAAAAGGCATTTAGAAAGTTTGGGAAAGAAAAGGAGGAAAATCATCCATAATTCTACCACTCAATCACAACCATGGCTTTAATTTTTGCATGTTTTATTTCAGGCTGCACACTTATGTACACCTATGTTTATACTGCTGATAAGCATAAAGTGAATACAATTTTGCATCCTCTTTTTTTCATTTAACATTGAGCCATAAGTAGTTCTGTGTTACTATAAAAATCTTTGTACTTCTAATTTTAATGGCTGCATAATATTCTTTCAAGTGGAAATACGATAATTTCTCATTCCTTTACTTTTCATTTACTTCATTTACTTCCTGTTTAATTTGCAATTAAAAATAATATAGCAACCATCATCTTGTGGACCTGGTACTGACTTTTTTCTCTCACCACTTAAACTTTTCCCACGTCATTCTCTTCCTTGGTACAGCTCTCGGTTTGCTGTAGTGGCTTCTCAGATATTCCTCAGTGGTCGGTGGAAGGCAAATATCTGAATCATTCTATGTCCAAAGCTATCCTTGTTTTTCTCCCTTAAATATTAATTTAGATGGCTATTGATTTCTGGTTGAAAACTACCTTATTTAAATATATGGGAATATCAAACTTGACAAAAACTCTCCCAATGAAAAGACAGTTTAAAAGTTTTCAGCTAATTTGAATACATAATTTTATAATGAAAACAAAATAGGTCATACATATTTATATAATATTTCATTTTGTCACACAAGCACTTCAAGCAACATCACTTTTAAAACAAAAAATCACTTTTTTTAGTTTGAAATACTGGTTTCTTTTTTCTTGAATTCTTTAAAAATATTTTATTGTGCCCTGGCTGGTGCAGCTCAGTGGATTGAGCACAGGCCTTTGAACCAAAGGATCGAGGTTCGATTCCCAGTCAGGGCACATGCCTGGGTTGCAGGCCAGTTCCCAGCAGGGGATGCACGAGAGGCAACCAGACATTGATATTTCTCTCCCTCTCTCCTTCCCTTCCCCTCTAAATATAAATAAACAAAATCTTAAAAAAATAATACCTATTAAAAATATTTTATTGTGTATTGTGGTACAATATACAAGACATAAAATTTAGCATTTTAACAATTTTAAGTGGACAGTTCAGTGGCATTAAGTACATTCACACTGTTGTGCAGCCACCTCCACCATCCACCCCCGGAATGGTATTGCCTTTCTTTTGGACTAGGAAAAATTTCCATAAGCGTGACTGCTGGGTTAGAGGTTTGAGTCGTGTGCCTGATTTGAAATTTAATAGCACGATAGTGTGTGAGAGTGTGGGCTATAGAGTTAGGCAACTCAGATCTGAGTCCTGAATCTGAGCAATGTTTTACAGCCTAGGGGAAGCTATGTGCCTTCTCTAAATTTCATGTTCTTCCTCTATATAGTGACTACAATAATGATACTAATAAAATCTAATAATGATTGGTATGAAATTATATGTGTGAAGTACTTAATGTGGTATCTGTCACATAGTAAGCACACATTTTATTTAACACTATGTAATCATGAAATATGTAAACACCTATTCGTCATCCTCATCCTCATCATTACTATTATATTCACAATCTTATGTAATCAGTTGTTCTTTGAATATTGTGACTTCTGGCATTTTACTGTTGACGTCACATACTGCATTGTAAGGAGATTTAAAAACTATTTGTGAGCAATATTTATGTTTTGGACAAGTCATGATAGTATCAGAATTGTAAACAATGCCATTGGAGTTACTCACCTTAATCTCGAAGGTACTGCTTTTTTCAGAGCTTAACAGTAGAAACAGTGAACATGGAATTAAAGGACAGCAGTGTTCACAGCACACGACCACGCAGAGATTTCAGTATCAGATGGAGTTCAGTGGGAAAGAATATAAAATGAGAGAGAGAGAATTTGAAGAAATGAGCAAAAGGAGAATGGGGGAAGTCCCGGTTATGAAGCTATCAAGCAAAGCCATTGGGGTAAAAGAGGTGCTCAACATATAATCAAGTGTTACAAATGCCTTTTCAATACTCCCATGAGCAAGTGAAGTATAGACAAATGAAAGAACCTAAATACAGAACATTCACTTTTCCCAAATCACACAGACAATTGTTGGCAGAAGTGGGGTTAGAATTTAGGTGCCTATTCCATGATTCTCTTTGCCTGTGGCTCACTGTTTGGTCATAGTGAGGTCATTTTTGCTTGAAATGAGTGAGCCTGTACACAGACACAGGCTTGTGGAGAATGGATAAAGCACAGCTGTGCAGAGAGCTTCCATTTGACCCTGAGATCCACTCCTCCCCTTCTCCATCTTGCTCACTGCATCAGAGATTCATTCCATCAATACCAATTCCTGTTGGTATTGGCCACAGAGATTGGAGGGTGCCAACAGCCCCAGGCCTCTGCCTTATTGATTTCCTGTGCGCTATTCACACCTTTACCAAACTCTCCTCAAATCATCTCCTTTGGAGTGCCTCATCTGCTTTCTGCTGGGACTCTCACTGGCACACAAGCTTTATTACCAGCAACCAGAACTCTTGGGGTTAAAAAGAGAAGGTGACCTGGCCAAAGAGGAATCCAGTTTCTTACCACTCCATACTGGGTTCAGCATAGGCTGATGGCGAAGGAAGGGGAGTAGAGTGGTTCCAATCGCTATGAGTCTTTAAGAAAACGGGACCCTTCCTCTTCCCGTCAAAGGTGGGATGACATTTCCATCAGTGGGATCTCACCAGATCAGGAAGAGAGGCCTGGACTCTGTGGTGTCCTGCTGCCCAGGGCTGACTCGGACAGAAGGCCATACTATTCCTCCTGTGGGTTTGGCCTGGACTCTTGTCAAGAGTGGTCAGGTCATCTGGGGCTGGAGTGCCCAGGTGTCTACCTACTCTTACAAGTCCTAAAACTAAACAGCAACCAAGTCCTCACATTTCAGACCTATCATTGGCCCCTAAATTAGAACAGTGTCATAATTAAGCTTTATATCTAAGACTTTCATTCAGGCTTTGGATCCTTTAAGGAACAGTGTAGTGACTAAAGAAAGTCTCATCATCCAGTGTCCCTTGTTTGGAGGTCTCTAGACTCCAGAGAAGAGATTGTCCTGGGAAGGCCACCAGGACACCACCGCCATCCCACGTGGGGAAGACAGGTTTGACCCTGAGGTTGGGGCACTTGCTGTTTTATGTCCTCTCTTGGGAATGGTTTATACACTTGAGAGGACACAGTCAGGGCCCCAAAGCTATCCGGCTCTAGCAATGGGAAGGTCCAGCTCTGACCTTACCTCTGAACCCATTGGCTGTCCACTTAGTTATCTCCGCATTTCTAACTGCCTCTAGTTTCAGTGCTCTATCCCTCGCTTTGGTACGCGACTGTGTAGAGGCTATCTTCTGTCGTTACTTCAGTAGTGCACGGTTACTCATTCAAGTATTTATTGAGCGGGCAGGGACTTGGTTCCATTGGACAGCTGTGCCTATGGGGACTACAGTCAAGAAACTTAGAGTCTAGTGGAGGCAACGGACACGCAAGAAGATAATCACACGTTTGTCCCTTGTTTGGCCAACTTTACTGTAAATAGAAGGCAGAATTCATATCTACTGTTTTGTATCCATTGAGGGCCAAGTATATAGGTGACATGTGGTAAATATTTTCTTTTATAAGTTTCCTGCTAATAATTCAGAATTTGTTACTTTGTCTGTCTTGGTGTCAAAGCATCGGATCTAGCTGTGAGGCAAAGGAGGAAATCAGATTAGAAGCTGATGCTTGCTTGGCATTCTCTGCACAGTCTTGGACACAGATCAGACTACATGGCTCCAGACGCCCAATAGATTGGGTGGGCTCCCCATTCTAGTCCCCTTTCCTGGAGGCACAGGAGCTCCCCTCACTGATGAGCCTCTCTAGCCTACTGCAAAGAACCACTTTCCAGTAAGGACAACAAAACCGAGGAAAGAGCAGTGTTTCATGTCTCAAGGGTCAGAAATTGTTCTTCAAATCACCCCATTGAAAGGAACAGGAAGGGAAAGACTCTATGTGAGGCTCACAACCTACTGCTGGAGTTTTTTTGTAAATATATATTCTGGATATTTATTGCCACTGGCTGATAATATCTGGCTGTTTCCCTGCAGGAACTAGGCACACAGTTATTCAAATCAGTATATTCTAATATTCTTTGGGATTGGTTCATTTCAATTATTAATTTACTTTCTAACATTCTTGGTGTTTTTTATTTTCAGTTAAAACAAATTTTATTTGTTAAATGCAGCAGGAGTTACATGATGAAAATGGCTCTTTGCAAGGAAATGAAGTAGTTTTAAAAGCACGGTAGCTTTTATATTGGTCACTATCATTAGGTATTAACACCACCCTTTCATCTAGATCCCCAAATATTCAAATCGAAGAGTTAAATCAATTACAATAGCATTAATACATTTCTTCAAAATTTTAATTTTTATGTCATTATCTATTTTTGTACCTTAATTTTTGTTCATCTTAACCACAATTATGATTTTTTCCTTAAATTGTTACCTTAACTAGCCAGCATGTCCAGCTCATATTTGTAGTGATTTGCTCAAGATCTCAGCCTTTATTTTGAATTTTAAAGCCACTGGAATTTCTCCTTTCATTTGTGTCTGCAAGGAACTAGGTAAAGGGATTCTCTACTGCTTACTCCGCTGCTGGACTAAAGTGCTCTCTTAGACTCAATCATGTGTTCCCTATCCCACTAGTAACTCTGTACCTTGTTAATGCCTATAGTTCACATATACATCTAGTTCTCACCTTGTCCTTCGGATTGGCTGCACAGCAGTTGTCTTCTGGCTTACAGCTCTGTCCTCTCCTGACTCCCCCTTCCAACAACAACTTTAGTGGGTACCGTAGGAACGTTCTCCCAAGCTCCACTTAGGAAGGGAAATAATGTTTCTGTCAAACTTGTTCCAGGCCTGAGGTACAATCCAGATGCCTTGTTCCAGGAAGGAAGGGAGGGAGGGAGGGAGGGAGGGAGGGAAAGGGAGAGAGAAAGAGAGAAAGAAAGGAACTGTTAGCTAATTAAGCATTAGTGGAAGATGGTGAGATGGGTAAGATCTGAAACTAACCAAAAGGTGAGTTTATGGATGGATGCTTTATAGAATTAGAATAGAGGAATATAGAACAGATAGAATGCTTTAGCGGAGTTAGAAATATTCTTTGGCAGAAAACCAGTAATTGATATTTGTGCTATTACTTTAATATTTACAGCTGTTATGATGCTTAAATCTTTCAGATAGCTAGGATGAATTAACTGGAACTGTGAAAAGCACTTTCCTTAAGGAATCTTTAGCAGAAGGGGCAATAATTTTCTGCATAGGAAGAAGGTGTAAGTATTAATACTGAGTTCACCTAAGGAAGAATGAGCCAGGAATCTATAAAAAAATGTATCAGTTATGGTTAGATCTAGTAGCAAGTAACAGAAACCCAAAAGAAGAATTGCTTTAACAAGATGGAGCTTCATTTCTCTCCATGTAAAAGGCTACACAGTTTTTGAAGTCATTGGGGGTTCCAGCTCCTCCTGTCTTTCTGTTTTACTGTCTTTAATGTTCTATCTCATGGTCCAAAGTGGCTGCTGAAGCTCCAGCGGTCACATTTGTATTATAGCCAACAGGAAAGATGGATATTAGAAACATATACCTTGCTTTATCACATTAGATAAAACTTAGTCATATGGCCATACCTAGTTTCTGGGAAGCTAGAAAATGTCTTCACACCAGGTGGCCACGTGCCCAGCTAAAAGTCAGGAGTACTATTGCAAGGAAAAAGAAAAGAATGGATGTTGGGGAGTAGATAAATATAATGTAACTGAGAACTGTTTGGGTAGAAAGGCCCATGAGCATTTCATGAAAACAAGTCCCAAAGAATTTCTACCTTCCTGTATTAGATAGTCACAGTACATGTGAAATCATTTTCAGGAACATTTTTATAGCAGAGCCACAAGCACAACTCTCAAGGGGCTGGGTTTAGAGGCGTATCACAGGTTATTACTCCTGCTGTGGGTGATGAGAATGGAGAACAGTGAGTGAATGTGGAGAACAAAGGCCTCAGAGACTTAGCGATAAATGGACTCCAGAAGTGGAATGGCAGCCTGTCACCGGTTGAGGAACGATTTTGATCATTGTCAGTGGAGTTACTCTGAATCACAGATTTGGGACTTGGGGACTTTGGGATTCTCCTAAGCAGCATTTCTGCACTTAGATTTTCAAATCAGAGAAACTGAAATTTCAACTCAAAATGACAATGATTTTATTCCAAAGGAGTATTTTTCTTCTCAAATGGGTCAGTTTTAACCCTCTTTTGTGATTTCCCACAGCAATGGTATTTACTCAAGTTCAGTTACTTTAAGTTAACTTACTATTCTTTTTTTTAATTGAGTATATTGGGGTGACATTGGTTAACAAAACCATACAAAAACATGGAACGTTTCACGAATTTGCAGTCATCAAGTGAACTTATAGTTCTTACTCACTGTTAGAGAGTGATTTATGTGCCATGAAAACTAGAGTTCACCAGTTTGCACAGAAATTAAAAATGAAACAAGACCTTTCCCCCTCAACCGCTGGCCCTCCCAGCAGCGCACTCTGGCCCACTTGCTCCTTCTGAAGGACCTTGGGAGCCAGATCTCCGGAGGCCAGGGACGCTGCCTATTGCACTAGCAGAGTGGCCCTCACGAAACTAGTTCTTAATAAATATTTGTTGAAATAATCTGAAGATGATTCATCATAGACAATGACAGAAAAGCACATCAAAACTAACAACACAGCATTTGATTAGTCTGCATCATTCTTCATAGTTCTAGCAGAAAGGAAAATTCACAGCAGGACAGCACTGGGAGGTCTTGAGCTTTTGTAAAAAAGTGATGAAGGAAAAATATTTATTTGACAACCGCTCTTCAGTGGGAAAAACCCTCAGCTCTAAACTGCAATGAAGCAAAACAAAACAAAACAACAAAAAAAACAAAACCTAATCATTGAGTCTAAGCATTTTACCATACTAGATTTCCAGGACGCAAGATTATTCCTTTTGCTACTTCTGTTTGCCAAGTTCTGCCCATTTGCCAAAATAAAGACGTCCTTCCTCCAGCGAAACCCAGCTGTAAGAGCCAACTAACGACTTCGGCATGGAAGACAGACACTTCCTGCAGGAGGGGTCCCGGGCAGACAAAGAGTCTGTAACCAGCACTAGTTACAGAAGTTGGGAGGCCCAGTGCAAAATGAAAACGTGGGGCCCCTTGAAAAATGAAAACGTGGGGCCCCTTGCTTAAAAGTCAGGGAAAAAAAGTGCCATTAAAGATACTAAGATAGAAGTTTTTTCCTATCTTTCAGTTTCTCTCTTGACTTGTCATGGTGTTTTTGTTGTTGTTGTTGTTATTGTTATTTTGTTATTTAATGCTTCCCTAAATAAAGTTAAAAATCCTAAATTACTGGCATGATTTTTTAAATTGAGAAATGTTTATTTTTATTTATTTATTTATTTAAAATGGTTGTTCAAGTACAGTTGTCTCCTTTTCCTCCCACCATGTCCCCCCACCTCTAGTCATCCCCACCTCCCACCCTTGATCCTACCCCCCTTTGGTTTTATCCATATGTCCTTTATACATGTTCCTTGACAACCCTCCCCGCTAATGCCCCCAATGTCCCTCCCCACCTCCCTCTGGTTACTGTCAGTGGATCAAAACTCTATGGTACATTTACACCATGGAATACTATGCAGCAGAAAAAAAAGAAGGAGCTTCTACCCTTTGTGACAGCTGGATGGATCTGGAGAGCATTATGCTGAGTGAAATAAGCCAGGCAGTGAAAGCAAGAATGTTAAAGAGAAATAGATGAATTCACATTTGAAAAATTATATCTATTATATAGGTATTTCATGTATACTTATGACCAGCCTTTGATACTGTAATGGGTTTTCTATAGAGTTTAAGAAACTACTTTAAGTTTAAGAAACAAGTGTTTAAACTTGTTCTCTAGAGATTTAAAACACTAGAAATAAAATAAGCCAGGCAGTGAAGACAAATACCATACGATCTCACCTCTAAGTAGAACCTAATCAACAAAACAAACAGACAAGCAAAATATAACCAGATACATTGAAATTAAAAACATACTGGCATGATTTTTAGAATTCATTTTTTATTGTGGAATGCCAGTTTTAAGTGCAAATATAAGACCATTCAACTTGTATGCAGAATCACTGAAATTACAGAGTTTATATTTTGTAGCTCATACCATACGTATGTATCTTCTTACCAGAACACTGGAAATGCAAAAACTAACTTGATTACTTTTTATTTCACTTCTTGATATATACACATTCTACCAACACATGATGGAAACCAGTGGCTTCCACAAAATGCTGACCTTGAAATGCTGACTTGCTTCGAGTCCTGATGAACTCCCGTGAGGGGTCTACTGAAGTCTGTGCTCATGCGGCAGCAGGAATGCTATGAACAAACAGGGTGGCCAGGAACAACGGACACCCGTGCATCTGCTCATGCAGTGCCCCATCGTCCCCTTGGATTTTACTCACAAAACAAATGTTGAAAAATAAAATTAGTAGGAACTTGTCCTGGCCAGCATGGCTCAATTGGTTGGAGCATCATCACAGAACTGAAAGGTTGCAGGTTTGATTCCCAGTAAGGGCACGTGCTTAGGTTGTGGGTCAATCCCTGGTCTAGGCACCTACAATCCCAGACTGGGCACATACAGGAGGCAAGCAACGGATGTTTCCCTCTCACATTGATGTCTCTCTCTCTCTCTCTCTCCCTTCCTCTCTTCATTTCTCTCTTTCTTAAAGCCATGAAAAAATACTTTTGGGTGAGGATAACGAAAAATTATTATGAACTTCAAGACAGTGACAGCAGAGTGTTAAACCAAGTGTGGGCCCTTCTGAATGTGGGGCCCTGTGCAGTAACTACCTAGGTCACACGCCTTTGAAGCCAGGCTTCCATATAACCTAGTTTCGAGTTCTCTTTTCTTTTTCAGTAATTTGCAAAAATCAGTGATTATTGGAAGAGCACTAACAAAATGAGCACATACAAACTTGGGCAATATAGTAGAGTAATGTGGTAACGGGTGACACATGCCTGAGACAAAACTTGAAATATCGTAAACAGGTTAATAGGAGAAAAAGCACCCGTGGTTAATGTTCATTTGAGGTCCAACTTAAGTGCTATAATTTCATAGTCATGAGGAAAATTGGTAGATTAAAATGTTTTTAAAGAACAAGAGATTTTTGTTTATTGATTCAAAACTTCCCACTTTAAAAATAAAGGTTAAAAGCTACAGAGAGATAATCTAAATTAATTTAATTAATTTATATTTCTTTAATATATTATATTATAATTAATATTAACTAATTTAAATTACTTTGTAATTTACAAATTAACCTCACAATTTGAATATGGTTTGAAAAATTTGTTACATATATATACAACATAACCACTTTTACTCCTAGTTGAGGCAGATGACATAGAATAAGCAAAGGGAACAATCTTGTTCTTTTCTTTCTATACACTAATGTTTTGTATTATTTTGTTGATGAGAGATAGCACCATAATAGCCCCAAAGGGAAAACCGTCTAAACATTTTCAATTTGAAAGGTTTTTAAGGAAACGATGATAAATAAACCATTAATTTGTTTTCATTTTAATGTAGAATATATTCTTTTATATTAGGGTGAAAAGTTCAGCTATATTTTCAAATGATCAATAGAAATATAAATAACTATATTAGAATGACATGGAAAATCACATGTGACAAGAGGGCTATGATTAAATTGTATGAATACACAGCTTTGTGAATATAAAAGTGTTGCTGCAAAATAAAGATTTATTATATATTCACTAATAATTGTTCATAATAAAATTAACCAAAGCCAGATAATTCTTGTACTGAATCAAATATTTCCTATAAATAACTTTTCCAAACACACACACACACACGCACGCACGCACACACACGAGACGATTATGTATTGAATTTTTCTGGAAGGCTACTCGAGAGTGTGTTGATTACATGGTTCCACACCTCTGGGAGTGAGATTGGGTTTGCCTTTTCCCACCTTCTGTACTATTTGGATTTTTTTTTGCAGGACACATGATTTTATTTTAATCATTTAGAAGCCGGCTAATTAAAAAGGGTAGTCATTCAGTGAGTATTCCCTACAATACATGCTGTTGTATACCAGCACACATTGACTGTGTGTGTGGCTTTGTACCATGCTTTCAGTTTCTTTCTGGAGTCGGTCAGAGCCACTCTGTAGTGCGGGGAAATTTTTGCATTGGTAGTGTCACTGAGGGTCTCTGGAAGAACTTTTTTCAATAGCAGGGCTTGTCGATCATGAGGAAGAGCTATATTTACAAACATTTTCCTGTCATATGTTATATGTAAATAATACTCTTTCACACTTCTGCAACATTTTATTTAAATGGAAAAATCCTAAAATACGCAAAGGCAGGGAGAATCGTATAATGAACTCCTTCCGTGTATCTATCAACCAGCTTTGGCAATGATCAATTCATGGATAATCTTGTTTTGTTTATGCCCTCAGGCTCTCCCCCATCCCTACTGAGTTATTTTGGAGCAAATCCAGTTATCATATCTTTTCATCCATAAATATTTCAGTATGTATTTCCATGAGGACTTTTAAAAGAGTAACCACAATATTATCTCATCTAAAAAATCTTTAGGAATTTCTTAATATTATTAAATATCCAATTATTGTTAAAACTTCCCTGATTGCCTCATGAACATGTTTCTTTTACAGTTGACTGTGTATGGACTATAGATTGCCTTTTTGCTCTTTCCCTATTTTTTTTCTTACTCTTTGTTGAAGAAATCAGGTAATTTGTGCCATAGGAGTTTCCCATAGTCTGGATTTTGCTAAATGCATTCCCCTGCTATTGTTTAATATGTTTTCTGTCCCCTGTATTTCTCATAAGTTAGTAGTTAGATCTGGATACTTAGAGCAGGTTTTATTTTTTTGGAAAACAACTTCATAAGTGATATGGTGTATGCCCCTCTACATCACATCACATCAGAGGACACATAATGCCTTTCTCTACCTTTCTGATGTTAGTGTGGGTCACTAGTTGAGGGCCAGCAGCACAGCATATTGCAGTGGCCGCTCACCGTACTCCCCTCTTTGCCCTTGCTCCCTCATGGTAAGTGATATTTGCCGTGGAGGGACTGAGCTGTGGGCTTGGCTGGGCCATTTTGCTGATCTTGGCTGGGCTGGGCTGGGCTGGGCTGAGCAATTTTTCTGGGTTCAGCTAGGACTCACTCAGTAGTTGGCCAGCTGTTGTTGAATCTAGGATGAACTCTGTGTCTCATTCTATGGCATGCTAGCCTACACGTGTTCTTACGGCAATTACAGGTATGTAAGAGGCTTCCATATTTGAAATACTGGACTTGTGAAAAAGATCGCTCTTTCTTAGCAAAGCAAATTATTCATTAGACTTCCAATTAGTTTTCAGTATGAGCATTCAATACAGATACAGTATATGATAAAGCTAACCTTTCTGAAACTTTGGCAGTTAATTTTGTCTCTTACGTAATAGGATAAGGTTTAGAATGAACATCTAGGCCTTGTACTTAATACAGTTTTATAGACTTTCTGAAGTGATTAAAAGTCTTTATCATTTTGTTCTTGAGCTTGTCAGTTCAATCCACACCAGAATTCTTTATTTCCTTTAATTTGTCTCGTTGACTCTTTTACTTCCTGTACAATTCTTCTTTCTTTTGACAGCCCACGGCAATTTACAGACAGTCCTGCGTTAGCGGCGCCAACCTATCTATTCAGTTTATCCTTGGGACATGCGGGCGAAACCTGCTGCCGTTAGTGTTCATCAGCTTTTGTGCTGTTTACCTAACAAATGTGGCTTTTAGGAGATCAAGGTAGGCATTGACAGAGCTGACAAAGAATAAAAATTGAGGGATGACAAACTCAGGCACACACGGATGGAAGAGTCACTCTGGAACGATGCTTACACGACATGAATATTTTCCCTCAGTGTTAGAAGCAGCTCTGTCAAATCACTTCGTTCTTTGATAATTTATAGCATTTGGGTCTCTTGAAGCATACAAAGTATAGCTATACACTTTTTCCTTGACTTGACCAAATATGATACCTTATATTCTGTTTATTGTCTCATATTCTTCAAACTACTTAAAAATAATAATTCACTTAGTAGTGAAAAAACTTATGGCATACCTCAGGAAATATTTAATTTATAAGTAAAAAAAAAAGTTAAAGCTCAGGAAGACGGCTTTCCTCCAGCTAGCAGTGGAGCAGAGGACTAGGGGAGAGAGAGCACGAAAGCCTAACCCTGTTCTCAAGGCAACCCCTTACTTACTCCATACTCGAAGGCGAGATAACTGATAGCGTGAACTTCAAGGGTGTTACATAAAAGGTATTGTACTAGAAATTAAGAACTGAAAGCCTTGGGATTTTGTTAAACCACATAGTGACCTGTGAATGTCAAAGAAGTAGAAATTAAACAGAAAAATAAATTTTTGTTAGAGCTTAGCCAGCCTTATGTGGTTCACTAAAGGACAAGTTCAAAATAAAAACTGTAAAGGGCTCGAGTGTCTTAAATTATAAACACGCTTATAATCTTGGAATTATAAAAAGTATTCTAGAATACCATGGTCACAGAACAGTTTAAAATATTATCAGTGTAACACTGATTATCAGTAAAACACTATCAGCTTAAAAATATTTCTTGGATGTCTTCAGTACTTCCAGGAAGTGTGGATGAAATTAAAATTTACTCTAGTAAGTTTGTAAAGAGACAGTAACTTCTTTTGAGTCATAAACTACTTAAGGATCTTTGGAAAGCTGTGATTTTTTTCTTTAGAAAATGTGCATTTGAACATACACTCAAAATTTTACATTTGGTTTTGGGGTTTGAATGGCTTCACAGAAAGTATTCCATGGATCTAAAGTGAGTTATATACTTCAGTTGTCCCTAGTGTATTGGGAAGTACCTAAGTAGGTGTCAAATGTGTCCCTAACTTGCCATCTGATCTTGATAAAATCACTCAGCATCTTCAGGATTGGGTTTCTTCATTTGTGAAAACAAGAAGCACAGACTAGATAATTTTCTGTATATGACTTCCTCTGTCCTTTGGGAACTAATAACTTGGCTTGGAATATAAAACGAATGATTACAAAAATTCTAAGCAATATTTTTCCCAATATTTACTTTGAAACATTTCAAACAAATAGCAAAATGGAAAGAATTTTATAGGGACCAGCCACATCACCATCACTTAAATTCTATCATTAAGTTTTATCACGTATTTATCCATTTAGCCATTCCTCTATCCATCCATCATTTTAACTTTTAAACCTGCATTTTAAAATGAATTACAGACATCTCTACTTTCTTCCTAAATTCTTTGGCATGCATATCATTGAGTTTAATATTTGTTTATAGTTTTCTTCTTTGGATGTAAAATTTACCTACAAAAAAATGCACAAATCTTATTAACATTTGTTGGTCACTATACCCCAATTCTCTTTATCCTTCTCTCTTTATTGTCCTCACTTGGAGAAACCATGATCCTGCTTAAATCCAACTCTACAACTAATAAGAATTTATCTGTGCTATTGAATAAGATGAGACAAAAACAACTATGTAACCATGTGTGTTTTAAATTCATGATTGCTCACGTCAAGGGGTTGCTAATGCTTCCCAGCAGTTACACTCTATTTGCTTACCCAGTCTCTCCTGCTCTTTAAACAAGTGTTTCTCAAACTATCTGTGGTAAAGGGCCAGCTCCTTATCATTTTAAATCTGTCTTGGAATAATATTTTTGTTAAAAAAAAAACAAAAATGAGTTGCAAGTAAAATGAAATAAAACAAAATATGGAAAGTGCAAGTCTTAACTTTTATTTCGTTTAACAGCCATAAAATTACTCTGTCCAAATTCTATAAATACTTATCCTTAATGCTTCTAAATGCTTACTCTTAATTTTTGTACTTATATTTTCATAGGGGAGACAACAAAGAATTTTCTAGAAAAGAAAAAAAGCTCCGGTCTGCAGAGTACCCTTTGAGTAGTACCACTGGAAATGACTAGATTATCTGGTACCATTTCCTCTCTCTTCAAACCTCTACCAGCTCCTTGCCCTGCCACTCTCAGCCGATGACTTTGTCTCACCAAGTCTTGTGAAGGAATCAGAAGAGAATTTTCACGAGCTCTCCCCATCATGTCGACTGATCCACTCGTATCTGTGCCCATATGCGCTATCCTTTCTCATGTTACTATGGACGAATGACCATATTTCTAGAAAAGCCCTGTTTACTGGTTTCCTGCTCTCTCCATCTAAGATGTTGCTCTGATAATTCTCCCCCTCTCTTTTGCATCATTATTCTCTTCCGCATCCCTACTGCATCATTCCCATCAGCATATGGTCATGCTGTTATTTCCCCCACCTTGGAAAACCCCTCTTGGCCCTCCCTCCCTTTCTAGCTACACTCTCACTTTTCTCTTCTGCAAAACTCCTTGAACTGTTGTGTACACCAGCCATCTCCAACTTCTCTCCCTCAGTCTCTCTTGAACCCACTTTAGGCAGATTTTCACCCCTACCACTGCACTGAAACTGCTCTTTTCTTAAAGTCACCGACGGCATTCACATTTCCAAACCAATACAGCTCACATTGCTCAAGACTTCACATGCTCCAGATATCCCTTTCTGCCCCCAAACACTGTCTCAGTCCTAATTCCATTAAAACCTTGGCATCATTGACAAACTCTTTTTTCCTCACACCCTATGTCTTACCCCTCAGCAAATTTTGTTAGATATCTCAGTTTATAGGAGACCCAAATGATAAAGAGATTTTAATAAAGATCAAAGAGTAAGGCTTTTAAAAACAAAAATACTAGAGGAATACCAATAAAGACTCTGGGGGATTAAATATGAGGGATGGAACATGTGTAGCCTTTACTCAGAGGGCTGCAGAGGGCCACTGGGGCACAGAAAGTTCTCAAGTTCTCCACAGGCAATAGATGAGTTAGAATTTGTGAAGAGGCTAAAGATGAGAGGAATTTGTTAACAATGGAATTACTGTTCCAGGGGACAAAAAGGAGAGGGCTAAGGAGAAAACAGTGGAAGGATACATCATCATCATCATTGTCCATTGTCGTCATCCTCATCATGACATAGTCTAATATCCCATCAGAAGGATAATAAGATACATGTACATAAAGGTGCACTGCATCGAGCCCCAACATCTTGAGTGCAACACACATATGGTAATGTTAATCTAATGAGTTAGTGCCAAGACAAGGTAACCAACGATGAAGTTCCAAATTGTAGCTAGTTTATAAGAATTGAAGGAAAAAGACGAATAGTGTACGATTCTACTTATATGAGATACCTAGAGTAGTCAAATTCCTGGAGACGGAAAGCAGAACGGTGATTACCAAGGCCCTGGAAGGAGCGGGGAGGGAAGCTAATGAGTAATGAGTAGAGTTTCTGTTTGGGAAGATGAGCAAGTTCTGGAGATGAAGGTGGTGGTGGTTGTACAACAGCGTGAATGTACTTCATACCACTGAACTATACACTTAAAATGGTTAAAATGATCAATTTTATGGTATGTATTATTTTTACCACAATAATAAAAAAAAAGAAATGAAGCACTGTGCATTTTAGCACTTGCTAATCCAAATGACTTCAGAGAATGTTAATTGCACGCCCTAATGAGGTTCTGACACTGTGGACAGTGTTCTGTCCACTTCTTTTCTAATCCTCACTGCAGCCTGATCAGGAAGGTATTGCTGTCTCCATCACAGAAGGAGATAAAAAGGGAGATGTAAACTCTGCTTTAAAAATGTTCCAAAGTCCACATCTTCAGCATGTGGCACAGTAGTGAAACACTGGCAAACACAATAGATGGTTAAGGTAGCTCCTTCTAAACAAGAACCA
Organism: Carollia perspicillata; assembly: GCA_004027735.1. Classification (NCBI taxonomy): domain Eukaryota; kingdom Metazoa; phylum Chordata; class Mammalia; order Chiroptera; family Phyllostomidae; genus Carollia; species Carollia perspicillata. The sequence continues at coordinate 20,862 of PVKM010013232.1, forward strand.
GACTGTGCCCAAGTTGAGAAGCCAGTGGCGGAACAGGAGCAAGCTCCCCGCGCAAAGCGGCAGCGGCCCTGAGACAGAAAACACTGCTCAGTGGCAACACCCAGGAAGGACTCCCCACCGTGCCTGGCTGGTCAGCCGTCTCCGTCTCCGTACGGGGCAGGCAGTGACTGCTGCCATGGGGCCTCACCTTGTGGACCGTGCACAGCCAAAATGCGATGTGCTCAGAAGCAGAATTAAAATTTTATATCTGTACTTTAGAAATATGAGTGTTTCTTCACAAATACAAGGCATTAAAATGGTTTAGATGCCACAAAACAGCCTGGGAACAGGAACGGTTTTATCAGACGGGCATTGTAAAGCTTTCTCCGAAAGCAACAGTGCCAAAAAGGACTTAGGTGCAGACCACTCAGGGAAACTTCGGATAACGCCAACTTGAACTTTTCTTTCTTTCTTTTTCTCTACCAAAGCATGTTTTGGAAAAGCTATGTATGTATCCTATTGTCTAAAGAACTTCAAAAGACGAAAGTGGACCATGGCAGAAACCTCAGAGTACTGTCTTAAGGATGCTTCAAATATTTCCAGAGCACATCAGGATAAAACATCTGCAATGTAAATTAAAGATGCCAATTGCCTTGCCAGTAAAGGCAAAGTTTAATATTCCCACATGTTATTACACAGTATCTATGATATGTCGGCTGAGCAGGGTATGCGCATTTGTACAGCACAGTATTTTTTCAAGATGTAAATCTAGTCCCTGGAGATAGAACAATAGCAAGACTGAATAAATTGTCTGAAAAGCAAAATTCATATTTCTTTTTTTATTGCTGGTTTAAAAGATGGGGGAAGGGAAAGTGCAAGACGGCTAATTCCTCTAGTAAATGGTTATTGAGCTAGTACCCCCAAATTCTTAATAAGCATAGATATGAAACAGTTTTTTAAAAATGTTTGTATTGATTTCTCCCATTGCAGAGCTTTAAGAGGATGCAATGGAAGCTAAATATGCTCATTTACTTAATAAACTCTCTTTCTGACAGTGTTCTAGCATACTTCATCTTAAAGGGTCCTGTATTTTAAGAAGATTGAATTCTATCTAGGATGTTCAACACAAAATAAAGCACGATAATTTCACAACATCAGAGAAGCCATATCCTACCTTACGCAAGTATTTTGGAGGATTTAGTCATTCGGAGCACCTTTGCCCTTTGCGGGAGTTGGCAGCAAAGACAGAATAGTGGAAGCAGTTTTGTTCTGGAAGCTTTTTCCTACTTCACCACACTTAGAACTGAGCTTCAGTGGTAATAACCAGAAGGGATGTTTTTAAGTGCAAAGTTATTTTGGTTAACTCAAAGGACAATTTTTATCCAGTCACTGTCTAGTTCCATCATTCCATAGACTTTGAACTCAGAATATTATTATTGAAAGCAGTAAGGACAAATTGTGAAGTGTGTTTGTCTTTTATGTCAGTAATATAACTAAGGTATCAGCCTCCAAACTCTTTGGCTTTATGCATAAACCTTCACGATAGGGGTCAGTGAACGGGGTTTCTAGGCTCTATTGCACTTTATCACTTGTGCAACCTCAGAAAAATAATTTTGGCTCTTAGGAACTATGTTTCTTCATTTTCAAAATAAGAAAAATGGGTTAGACTAGTTTTTCTGACTTCTTCACCACCAGAGGACCTCATTTCAGCAGGTGTCTGGGGACTCCTTGTTGTTTTGTAGTTAAATTGAGGACAAAGGCAGGACATCTGCTAGATAATAGGCCGGGGTCACAGAATTCTCAGTTTCCTTCCAGCTCCAACAGTCTGTGATCCTATAACTTATTTGGAGCCTACCCTTCAGTCATCATCAATAATAAAGGAGTTATAGGGTGCCTATTATTTTACCAGACTGGGCTAGGCAAGGAAGCTTCGACCAATTTAAAAGATTCCTCTTCATTCTGGCTGGGTAGACAGTTAGATAGATAAAGTTCAGGAAACAAGATAATGTGTACCAGGTGGGAAAAATAACCTGGGACCAGGGAGTTTAGGAAGGACTTCACAAGTGGGACTTGAGAGGTGTTAACAAGAAAGAAGGGTTGTGGACCTCTGGAGAGGAGCGGTAAGCTCTTTCCAGGTGGGATAAAGGGAGTGATCAAACATGGGCGTGGAAATATTCAATGCTTGCCTTGGAATAATGAGTGGGTTAGTATGGCTGAAAAGAATTGTATTATTATTTAATGAGTCTTTAATCCCAAACTGTGTATAGCAGCTTAGCTGTTATTTTAGCAAATGTGGTAGTTATTATTGCTATATTTAGCCAGCCAGTGGTATATCAGACTGTCCAACTGTTTACAATTATTTTTATTAACCCTGGGGAAATTATTGATGTGTCTTACAATCTAACATTGACACAGTGGAACAATAGACAAATATTTATTGAATCCATATATACTGTACAAGTCTTCATGGAGCATAAATCTGGATTGGAAATGTTCCCGCCCTAAGGGAGCAGACTAGTTTCTGTTTTAAAATGTCCTAGAGGAAAAAAAAACAAAATAAGGAGCTAGATCACATAGCCTAACACTGAAAAAATAAGCTTTCAAGTAACCTATACTTACAAAAATGATCTTATTCGTACTGATGATGAGATTGATTCCCTTGATACACTGATGAGTCAAACCTTCTAGCTCTGGTCCAGGTCACTTCCTATCCACATAAGTGCTAAATCTATTTCCTTTATTTTTTTCACTCTGCAGATCCCTACCTGGTGTCCAACAAGCATGCCAGACTTTAAGTTCCAATAGAATATAGAATCTGTCCCCAGCACACCTATCTCCCAAACAAAATATAACAAAAGCAGAAACCACTTCCATCACAAACCCCTCCCTGCAAATAATTGCCACCAAAAAGCTCCAAACCAAATCAAATCTATCTTTTCTCTGGCAATTCCCACCTTGGTGGACGGCACTACCTTCAATAACCTAGTCACCAGGTCAGAAACTGTGGGCCCTGGGAGAAGGGCATGATGAAATGGGGGAGGTTTGCATACACGAAGGAGGTAGAGACAAGGGACCATTCTGTGGCTGAGGAATGTATCTGTCTTGATCACTGTATTTTTAAAGTACCTAACACTTCGTAATTGTCCAGTAAGTGTTGGTTACATAATGTGGAATTTTTTCCCGAGAGTGGAAATTATTGCTTTATCAAAAGGGAGGAATAAATTAATATTTATCCTTTCACTTTTTCTGGACAGCATAGTTTGACCCATAGATTCTCGAACTGGTACTATTAATACTTTGGTCCAGGGCTGAATAGACTTTTGTGAATCTGCTTCAAAATCTAACGAACGTTTATAATCTGACTTCTGAGGGAAACTGAATTCAGCATTTCAAGCAGTCAATTTACAGAGATACTTTTTAAAAACAACTTGTTTGTAAATTGGGGATTCTCTGTATTCTATATGATAAATGCTAAGTGAGTGTTTCAGATGTTAGACACTAGTAGTGTACTAAAGAGGCCAAGATTGCTCCTGAGAGTGAGGGGGGCAGATGAGAGAACTTTACAAAGTGGAAGATTTATGCAGAACATTTAAGAATGGGCAGGAGTTAGGAAAGGCAGAGAGAAGAAAGAAGGGCATTCTAATTGAGAGGAGAATTATGAGTAGAAGAAAGGATTAACAAGCAGTATAGGAATATAGAGAGTCAGTATCTGAGTTGTATGGAGAAATATCAGAGATACGTAGAGAGCATGTTAGTGAATGAGCAGAGTTTTAGGAAGAATAATCTGGTGGTTATTGGCAGCATGATTTGGCGTTGAGAGAGACTAGAAATGGGAGAATTCATTAAGAGTCTATTTCATAAACCCTAGCACAAGGTAATAGCCTGAACCAGTGTGGTAGTGGATATATAAAGACTAGGGAAGAAAAGATACAGAACATGAGTTATATTTTATTATTTCATAGAACAAAAATTATATTCTAGGCCTCCTGAGTTATAACAAACATAAACTACAGTGAGATAGTCTCCGAAGGACATCATTTTAAGGTCTTGTATCGGTTTTCTTCAGGGTACTTTATTTATGTAAAAGTCATATTAAATAGAATATAATTACACTGATGGAATCACCCAGTTGAATTTTTTGTTGTTACAGAGGCATCATGACACTTCTACTTCCAGTAAAATTGTGGTGAGAACTTCCATCTTATTCAATTAACGCTGATATGAAAAATGTCAGACATTTTGGGTGAGGCAGAGTGGCAGGGATCTCCACAAAGAGGTGATCATTGAAGTCAAATGATGACATAGCAGTGGTTGTGCGCTGTCTGTCCATTTGGAAGGGCGACCCCAGCCGGCAGGCAGAGTGTGGGGTGGTGGTGGTGGTGCTGGTGGGGGTGGAGGACGGCTCTTGACAAGGAGGGTAGTGTCGAGATGGTAGTCAAGAGGGCTTGAGTCTAGGGCAAACACATATCTTAGGAAAGAAATGAGTCATAAAACAAATTGGAAAATGAGTCCTGTAATACAGATTAGGCATGCACAAATTTAGGGAGCAAGGAAGACGTAGTTTAGGATTTGAACCAAACTTAGAATAACGAGACTAATTCCAGACCCTATATACTAGTGGGAGTGGGGTTTCCAATATGCTGGCAGACCTGGTTCGGACTTGCTCAGAACTTTAGCGAATTTATCTAACTGTATGGATATGTCTACTTACGTTTAGGCTGTGAAGTACCTTTAGGACTTGAAAAAAGAAGAGTCTTACATTAGTACCTGGTAATAAAGCAATTGCCATCCCATTTAATTTAGTACAAAATATCATGTAAAGTATTTCTTTTTGCCTACCATATAACTTCTATTTAAATTAATACCGCATCTCAATGAACAGATTTATGATCAATTCATTCAACTTTTTCCTATTGGCTTTCACTGTCACAGTACTTTCTTTGAAAGTGTTTATTAAGAGAACACTTACTCCTTTGCTGATAAAATTTATTTTTTTGAGGAGCGATTTTTTTTCATTTTCAAAAACTTAAAATAAAATTAAACATTTCTGAGGTGGGAATGTTTGAGAGATGGAATTCCGGTCAGCCCCGCCCCGCCCTGACCGCCTGTAGTGTTGTTTCCCATCTGCAGGCTCAGGCTGGATGGGCCTGGGCAGGGGCTGCTCCCTGCTGCTGCCGGATGGCTAGGGTTGAGGATCTGTTTCTGAGAGCCACAGAGTCTTTCCGACCCTCTGGGTCAGAACCCTTGGGACCTGTGCTGCTAGAATGCATGTGAGCTTTGGAATGCTCCTGGGCCTTTTGACTCAAATGGCTCCTTGTTCTCCCCTCAGCTGAGTCCCCTGTCTCCCTCAGAGCCCTCTCTTGCTGTCTTCAACTCTCAGATGCCTGCTTAAGAGTGTTTTCAGTGCACTGTTCAGCTGGGGGCTGTGGTGTGAAAACACTAGGAGGACTCTGTGGCAATCTTCCAGAGTTAGAAAGTTCTGTTTCCTATAAAATGAAAATGAAATTCCTGGATTCTTGTGTTTGACTTTGAGGGCAGGGAAGAGGTTAAGGAAAATTCTGTGCTCTAAAATTTAATGTGCTTTAAAATTTCCAAAGTGTGTACCAAGAAACCCTTTTGGAAAAAAAAGATTGGTTAAGAAAACTTAAGGTTAGTTGGTTTAAAAATGTGTAGAAATCTGAATACTATTCTCTTTTATGGAAATTCATAATTCATAGGGACATGTTAATAGCTCTGAGAAGTCCTGCAGTAAAGAAGCCTGCTTAATTTTGATTAATCCAGTGTTTTCCAAACTATTTGACCCCCATAACACCTTTGGAACAATACATAGTAGCATCCTGAAGGAACTAGAATGCTGGGACCAAGCTTTGGAAAACACTAGAATGACCTGCATCTAGCAGCATTTGCTCAGGCCTCGTTGTCTTTTCCGCTTCTGCCGTAGAGCCCCACTTTTACTCTCTGGACCTTTCCTCTTTCCTGATCTGTGTGACTTCCTTTATCCTGATGTTTCCTCTACTGCCTCTCGGTGTCCCAAACCTGGGCGTTCTCCAAGGCTCAGGCCTTGGCTCAAGGTTCTTTTTTAAAAAAACTCTCTTCCTTTGGAATCATGTGCCATCTCCTGCTTTTGATCATCACCCATATGTGGATTAAGAAGGAAAAAATCCATCCTTAACATCACTCCTAGCTCCAGGCCTGTATCTCCAAACACCTTGAGAACACTTTCACCTGTATATCCTGCTGCCACCTGAAACTCATCACGTCTACACTCCCGCTCCCACAAAATGTCCCCTTTTTGTGTACATGTACACATGACAACCAGTTGCAGTCCATAAAGTCAGAGAAAACCCCATCCTAACAGCAATAAAGATGATTAAGTACTCAGGAATAAACTTAAGAAATGTGTAAAGCCTAGATGTGAAAAATTTAAAGCCCTCCTGAAAGCCAAATATGGAGACTTGAACAAATGGAAAGATATCTTCTATTCTTGGATGGGATGAGTCAACATTATAAAGATGTCGGTGTTCCTTAAATCAGTTTATAGATTTAATGCAAGCCCTGTAAAAATACCAGCAAGCTTTTTTTATGGAGCCGTATGAGTTGATATTAAAGTTTATGTAGAAAAATAAACATGCAAAAATATCCACGATAACACTGAAAACTATGAGAAAAGAAAGACATTCAAGAAGATAAAATACTTCACGTAAAAATGGAAGGAGAGTTTAAGAAAATAAACATTTATCTGCTTTTTCGCGCAGAAGAAATGCAGGAAGGGTAAACCACAAATAATGAGCTCGGTTACTGACAGGGAGTGGAAGGGAACGAATAGGAAGGGCATGTAATAGAAATGAGGGAGGAGCGACACGTCTCTGTGCGCGTCTGTTTATATTGCTTCGACTCTGAGTACCCCGATGATGTTTCACATGCTCCCCACCTCCCAAATAAATAATTAAAATCAGCCAGGACTCCGAGGGAACCGCAAATGGAACACGGAGAGTAATACATGAACCTCGGGGTATTAAATGAATAACGTAACCACATGAAGTGAGTAGTGAAGAAAAGAATTAACCTCACTAACTTTGGAAAATAATTTTTTGACTATAAACTGCAAAGCTAAAGCCAAAAATCCTGCACAGAAATATTGTACTCTTAGTAAATTTGTTTCTCATGGGGATTTGGGTTTGCAATTTTGAAACTACTTTATGCATATACTGTGATTGAACAAATAAGAAAATACACTGTGGATAATGAAAACCAGGTTTCTCATTGTCAGAGAAAAAAGTTACAAATAAGGAAAGGGGCAAAGCTACCATGAATTCTGTAGCGTTGGGTTAAAATAGAAGGTTCCAATATGAATTCACGGTTTTACATATGTGTACACACGGATATACATACACACAGAGAATAGTTTTGAAATAAATATAGATGTGTGTGCATGTGTTACTACACACGCATGTATTTCCTACCTCTGTCCACCGAGTGGCCTGGCAGTAAGGACATCCAGCAGCACTGAGCGTACCTAGCGACCTGATCTTGGTTTCTAAATATCGTGCTTCACTAAAAGAAACCAGGTTCCCTGGAAAATAGTTGATTCCATGCCTGGGGCAGGGAAAATATAAAATGATCCCGGAACATCTTTTAATGCCAGAAAATAAGGAAATGCTCAAACGATGATTAGCAACATTTTAAAGGACACAGGAATCAACTTGGAAAATGTACCAATAGCCAAATTGGGAGAGATTTGGTCAATAAAATAAACAATAATAGTTTTGAATTATAACCAATCAAATAAAATAAATACCCTAGAACCTATACTAATATAAATAAATAATTGAATAAATGACTAAGTAAAAGGGAGAAGGCATGGCTCTTCCTTCTAGTAGAAGTCTAATGAATAAATATAACAGGAATGATAAAATAGAAAATCACTACTAGGTAAATATCAAAGCAACAATTGTTGCAGACAAGAGCCATCAGTGGATACTAAAATTAGTGGACAAAGGTATGGTTAGAAAGAGAATTTAGCATAGTCTCAATCCATAGTCTCAATATCTCCCACAATGTACTTATTATTACAAAGAAAAAAATTTATGACTGTACAGTTTTAAACCAACACCACAGAATTCATGGTAGCCTTCCCACTTTTCCTTATTTGTAACTTCTTTCTCTGACAGTGAGACACCTGGCTTTCATTATCTATAAAATATTTTCTTATTTGTTCAATCATAGTATATGTATAAAGTAGTTTCAAAATTGCAAACCCATATCCCCATGAGAAACAAATTTACTAAGTTAAGGTAGTGTCTGTGAGTTCTCCCCACTGCACAGTTATGTGACCTGTTGTAAGACATATTACTTGTATGCCAATATGATGTACAAGTAATATCACTTCTGTGGTACTCTTGCCAAAAACACATAACTTCAATTTATCATGGATATATTAGAGAAATCCAAACTGGGAAACATTCTACAAAACAACTGATCAGTATTTTTTGAAAGTTTTAATGTCATGGACGTCAAAGAAAAGAAAAATTGAGTAACTGTCACATACGGGGGAGGCAGGAGACAGGACAACTAAATGGAACGTGGGAGCCTGGACAAGAAAAAGAAAGTGAGTGGGAAAACTGGAGAAATGAGTGCAAGTTCTATAGATTAGTTAATTGTACTACATCAATGTTATCTCTTGGTTTCAGTAATTTTATTTTTACATTTACAAATACGCATACATTTTACAAACACAAATTCATTACATTTGCAAATACAATTTGGTATTTAAATAAAACATAAAGTTATATTTTACTATTAGTTATTAACATATAAAACTGAGTGTATGGTATATGGAAACTCTACAATTTTTGCCACTTTTCTAAAAGTCTAACTTTCAAAACAAGAATTAAAAACAAATACAATGGGACACAACTTCAGCTACCAGGAGTATGTACTTTAATACTCAAGAATTTAAATTTAAAAGGCACTGGGAAAGCTATGATATTAATTTTTATTTTAAGCCTGTTATAGTGCCTTTTACTCCAACTTACACTTTTCTCAATATGCTTTCTTGCTACAACACTGTGGTTTTAATTTGCGTTTCTCTGATTAGTGGTGTTGAGCATCTTTTCATATGTCTATGGGCCATCTGTATGTCCTCTTTGGAGAAGTGTCTATTTAGGCCCTTGGTCAATTTTTTAATTGGATTGTTTGTTTATTTTGGTGTTGAGTTTTTTAAGTTCTTTTTTAAATTTGGGGTATTAATCCCTTATCATGTGTATGGGCGTATATATTCTCTCATTCTGTGGGTTGTCTTTTTTTTTCCCCAAAATAACATTCATTTATTTATTTGACTATATTGGGGTATCATTGGTTAATAGAAGTATATAGGTTTCAGAGGTACAATTCCTTTTAAAAAATTTTAAAATATATTTTATTGATTATGCTATTACAGTTGTCCCATTCTCCACCCCCCATCCCTTTATTCCTCTCCCCCCTGCACACCTCCTCCCACCCTCATTCTCCAGCGTTTAGTTCATGTCCATGGGTCATACATATAAGTTCTTTGGCTTCTCCGTTTCCCATACTATTCTTAATCTCCCCCTGTCCATTTTCTACCTACCATTTATACTAATTATTCTCTGTATCTTTTCCCCCCTCTCTCCCCCTCCCATGCTGATAACCCTCCATGTGATCTCCATTCCTGTGATTCTGTTCCTGTTCTAGTTGTTT